>JAJLTL010000145.1:0-28315 GCA_030568135.1 Vanderwaltozyma yarrowii
TATCATCGTGTATCTCGTATTGAGCGTATCACGTGATTCATTCTCAAACAATACATCTACAAATACAACCGATTATCAATGTTATTCATCAACAATTAGGGATCCATTGAATGTAATTGGTTACCCTATAATAATATGATCACACTAACAATGTGGTTGTAATAAGCTTTAACAATACATTGATAATAAATTAGGGTTGTTAATATGATATGTTGAAAAGCACATGAAAACGCTTTGGATCTCAATTATATATCTCTCAAAATCTTAACTATTCAGTTAATATGTGACCATATTATAAGGGCACGTGACAAATGATGCGCATAGTTTAATAGAATGCAAACTTTTAAATTCCAAATTGGAGTCACTATTACCTACCTAAATATTTTGATAGAGAATAATTATTAACTTCGTCGAATTCTAGGTTGAATTATTTATTAAATTTGTTAAATATGTACTGTGTTGTATAATATATACTGGTCAGAAAACCAATTGTTTCTCAGCAATTACGTAGCCAAAAAATATGTATGATTTCAGCAATTACAATTTAAGCGGATGCTTTTTCTATCGATTGTGTCAGCAACCAGGGAATAATTTCGATGCTCTAAATATATTAAATTGATTTTATCTTTAGGTGACGATATTTCTATTGGTAATAATTTGGTGGCGTTTGATATAATCCCCCCACATAAATAATAACATTTCCCATGCCATTAAGAAGCTTATCACACCGACACTTAAATTAAAAGTAAACATTGGTGTCAGCCCCCTGTACTCCATTCCCTCAATAACTTGGTCCGTAGACTCCATAAATACTAAACCACCACTTAACATGCAAAAGGACGTTATCAGTTCAGTGAATGGTTTTGCAGGAACTCCATCTATGTTAGGAACAAGAAACAAAATAATAAATGTAAGTAATCTGAAAAATGAGCCGTATGATAATAAAGAGCCCCATTGTACATGCACCATGGTTGAGGTTGCAGATGCCTGCGCATGTTGAGACATCAATATCCCAGTCCAAAAGATTGTAAATGTTGGGAAAGGATTTGGAGAATAACCTGGAGAAGCGGCATAAACGTCATTCGAAGAAATGCCACCATTTGCATGTTTCAATACATGGTTAAATTTCCAACTATTAAGTTTAATTTCTGTAAATAAACCACATAAACCAGCACCAATATACATAAAAGCAATAGATATATGTTGTAAATCCTTAGCTGTCCACGCTCCACCTGCCCCAGCCAAGTGCTCCAAAAATACATTAGTTGATCCATAAAAAAATATTAGGAAAGATTCTACACCTTCCATTGTAATGGTACCACGAGGTAATGGAAGTATAGAGAACATTTTTTTGTCGTTATTCTGTTCATTGAATATGATAACCCTATTCCATGCCCAACCCCAGCGTGAACCAAAACCACAATAACGGGCTAACGATATTAGTCCCAGTATAATAAATACACCACCTTTTATCCAATGTGCTAATAAATTAAAAATTCTGGCTCCTTTCCCAAATAAATTACCTACAGCTAAACCAGCGGCCGCATTTACCAGTAAATACCCAAACATAGGATAATTTAATATATTAAAAATAATTGTAAATACGATACCGAACCTCATTGCTAAATTTTGTACCACAGGGTGATCAAACAGTGTTTGCAAAACTTTATCTCTTCTTTGATTTTGATTTTTGAAGTGATGATGTCTTAAAGTATTTTCAGCTGATATCGTATTATTTGTCTCATTTTTATTATGTAAAGGCATATTTCCTTCGATGTCAGCTTCTAAGTCAAACGAGTCTTTTCCCTCTCTATTGGTTGTATTGTTCTCGTACACGTTTGGATTATCTGTCAAATTTCCTTGAAAATTTTCTTGTAATATACCTTGGTTAGTAGAACTTGATAAATTATTTGAAGATTCGGAATTCGTGTCATCTGTAATAGGGGAGCTGTAATTATGTAAAGGAATAAACGAACCATTATTTTCAGATATATTCTCATTATTATCCGAGTATTCACTGTCGTTTGATATCCATTGTGCGGCTTTCGAGACCACCGCGGCTAAATAATGAATGATAGAAATGAAGAATAAAATCCATGATGTATATTTATACATATTATTTGGATACCAATCCTTTTCTGGGAAAGAGGTTACAAATATTGATAGCGAAAGAAGTGAAGTCTGTATTAATACTAAATTTATTGTCAATGCTGGAAGGTACCAACTTGAATCGACATTATTTAACATCAATGTAACTGGATAAACAAAAACAGTCACCAATATAACAGTAATGATATGATATTTGAAAGCTTTACGGTCACCTAAATCAGTTGTAAAGTAACTAGTTGTATTATAGTTTTCCCAGTATAATTTTTGAGCATCATTTAAGTCGTGATGTTGTAATATAGGCACCCCTGGCATGTGTGTTGGCGCATATGGAGTAGGAACAATTTTTGGACCTTTTGTAGGAGTTCTTGATAATTCCGGTGTCAATTCATTATGATTATCATTATGTTCTATACCATCATGTGGGAGAGCCGATACCTTTAATGGATAATATGAAAATAAAAATAGAAACAATACAGCGAATGTATTACTAATTTTCATTGATACGTTTTCTTCTCAGTGGTTAATACTTCTTTTTTTTAATATTTTTATTAATTGACTAAATATGTCTTCAATTTATTGTGTAATTTTCACTAGTTGGTTTATTGTAACCAATATATATATATATTATTAAAAATAAAAATAATTTATAATAATTAGTAATTGTAAAAATGGGATGGAGGGGCAGAGTATGTAATAATGAGGTAAAACTTTCAAAATAGAAAAAATTCCATTCCTATCTCGCTTTTTGTTTAACTAACCCTTAAAAATAATTTGATTGTGAAAGAGTTAGGAAGGAAATAATAAATATAATAGGGAGAAAGTCAAATTTTACAAGGATTAAGCCATAATAAAATTATCTCAAGTAATAGTATTTAACCGTCAATTAATAAACAATTATGAATATATAATTATATATATACATACTATAATAATATTGATTTACATTAGTAAAAAATTTAAATTTAAGGTATCAAAGTTTGTAACCGAAAATATTCGCTCATCTCGAACATTGTTCAACATTGAACAAAACTATTTGGCCAGTCATTCAAAAAATAGCAAGTGGCATACATTCGTATATTATATAAAATTTGTTGTTGATATTATGTATATTTAAATTTGTATATTTATGTAATACTAATCGGACCATTTTGGTTATTATTTGCTCGATGGCTAATTGCCCAATGCTAACCGATCGCTCCGAGCAACTTTCTCTAAGTCACAATGGTGTTTTACTGTAGTCTTATAAGTAGTTTAACAGGAGTTCGACGGAAGTGAACGGATAAGAAGAATCTAAGTATATAAACATGATTGAATATATCGTATATACTCGAATAATATACTTCAAAATAACATAAATACAAGTCTAAAACTATATTTAGAACATTCGATTGAATTATTTTGGATATTTTCGCTTTTCCTCTCTACGGGAGTTGGGTGGATGATGGACGTCAGTGTAATAAGATTGCGTAGTATTAAGAAAACAGAGAAGCTGGTTTAGATTATTTTAACTTTGTTTAAAGTTTTTGTTGATATTATTTTATTTTATGTTATTCTATGTATATATGTGATTATTCTTTATACACATATAATTATCTCGTATATATTAGATGACATGAATTTAAAGAGGAAAAAAATTATTGTTGTTGTGTTTATTTATTTATTTGTCTTTTTCATCGTGATCATAAATCCATTTTGGCTAATTCTTCTTCAATAGCTTGTTTTACTAATTCGACATCAGCTTTTTCAACGAATTTTAATCTTTTTTCTAATGTTGATAATTTTTTCAATTCTGCTGGTAAAACATCTTTTTCGAATGAATAACCTTCAAATGATGATAAAGCTTCATTAACTGCATCGGCAAATTTAGCTGGATGAGCAGTAGATAATGCAATGTAATTAATAGATTTATCGTTATCTTTAGCAATAATTCTTTTTGTGGCACAAACAGCGACAGCCGTATGTGGGTCTAAGATATATTTCTTTGGATTTTCAGATTCTTGGTACATATTTTTAATAGTAGCGGTAGTTTCTTCGTTTGAAACTCTTTCAGAATCAAAATCTTTCAAAGCACCATCAAGAGCGGCTTGACCAACTTCAAATTTACCTTCAACTTTTAATTGATTGAACCATTTGTTTACTGTTTCACCAGCTTTCAAATCATCACCATTTGCTAAATTTTCACGAGCTAAAAACCATAATAATCTTTCAAAATTAGATGAAATTAAGATATCCATAGCTGGAGATAAAGTAACAGCAACACTATCAGATCTTTCGTATTCACCAGCTTTTAAGAATCTATCTAAAATGTCGTTTTCATTTGTAGCAATAACTAATTTTTGAATTGGTAAACCCATTTTTTTAGCGAAATAACCAGCTAAGATATCACCAAAATTACCACTTGGAACAACAAATTTAACGTTAGCTTCTTTACCATTTGTAGCTTGGAAATAAGAATAGAAATAGTAAGTGATTTGAGCTAAGATTCTTGCCCAGTTAATTGAATTAACAGCACCTACATTATGTCTTGAATTAAAATCTTTATCACCAAAGATAGCTTTAACAATATCTTGACAGTTATCGAAAGTACCTTTAACAGACAAAGTTTGGACATTTTTATCTGGGACAGTAGTCATTTGTTCTTCTTGAATTGGAGAAATTCTTCCGGTTGGATATAAGATAAATACAGAAACATCTTTTTTACCTCTTAAACCATAAATTGCAGCTGAACCAGTATCACCTGAAGTGGCACCAACGACAGTAAGTTTCTTTTTTTGATCTTGTGGTTTACCTTCATTAGTTCTTTCTAAGAAATATTCAAATAAATTACCAACAAATTGTAAAGCTACATCTTTAAAAGCATAAGTTGGACCATGAAATAATTCTAAAACGTGTAAATTTTCTTTTGTACCTGTAGTATTTTTAACTAAAGGAGTAACATCAGAAGCACGGAAAGTTGAATATGATTTTTCAATCAATGATTTTAAATCATTATTTGGAATTTCTTCAGAAGAAATATATAATCTCATAATTTCGTAAGCTAAATCTTGGAATGACAATTTAGACCATTTACTAAATAGAACATCTTGTGAAACTTGTGGAATAGTTGGTGGAATGAATAGACCACCGTCAGAAGCTAAACCTTGAATAACGGCAGTTTCAAAAGAGATAGTTTCTTTATCAGAAGATCTAGTGGATCTGTAAACTTGCGAAGGAGAAGCCATAGCTGTGTATTTATCTGTTTATCAGTAGTGATATGATATGATATAATACGATATATCTATCTGAGTATCTAAGGGCACGATGACTGAACAAAATATATATAAAGTATATATATAAAAAACTTTAAAGTTAATAACAAATGAATACTTTTTCTTGGCTACTAATATTAATTTATTTCATTTTATTTTCATTCACAATTCTTCATCATCATCAAGTAATTCCTTCTAGTGGAAAAATCTACCTCACCTTCTTCTCAGCGACTGACTGAATGACTGGGCGGCGAGTGGGTCACCTCACCGGTTTTATTATAATTTTTTTGTTTTTCGCCGTTCCGAACAGGTAGTAGTTAATTTCAATTTGCAAAATTCTGCGCAATAACAAAATTTAGTCATTAGACATAGACATAGAGAGAGTATCGTAAAATCTGAAAATATTAATGGAAAAATGAATTACGTTAATAGTGATTTTGTGTTCGATTATGGGAAGTTAAGAGTAAGGCATCAATATATGAGTGTCTGTTTATTGTAATTGATATAGTAGATGTGCATTAGTATGGTAGGATAAGTGAAATGCTTTGTTTTGTGATTGATCTTTCCCCTGGATAAGTATAAAAATTTTCATAAATTTTAAAATATACGTACATTATATATGTAATTGAAATAATCAACTATCTGTATAGACAGATAGATAGACAGATGGATATATATATATAAATATGACAATGTAGAAACATGGTTGACGTTATTGATACATTAATAGTTTATCTATAGATGAAACAAATTGGGAGAAAAATAATATAAAAATATTGGTAGAAATAGAATTGCAAGATATATTACATTCTAACCTTTTGCTTATTTCTCTTACGTCTTTCTCTCTTTTCCTTTTGTTTTTGATCCATCTTGGACAATTCTTCACTACCTTTCATTTGACGTCTTTTTTCTCTTTCAGCATCTAATTTCTTTTCCATTGCAATTTCTTGTTCCATTTGTTTAACAGCTTTAATAATTGAAGCTTTTTCTTGATTACGTAAATTAATAGATTTCTTTAACAAATCTGAAGTAATAAATTTGTTAGCAGTGTTTTGAACTAAATCTAAAGTACAGTTATCTAAAATTTCAACAATAGCTTTAATCAATTCTGTAAAAGTTTCAATATCTTTTGCAGAAGTTGGGACAGAAGCACGAATAATAACTTTTGGAGATTGACCGGCTTCCCATTCTCTTTCTGTTGATGGTTTATCAGCAGGTAAATCAGTAAAAGAAATGTATTTTAAAAATTTACTAGCTTTTTGTAAAAGTTCAGGAGTTAAACTTGATTTACCATAATGAGAGAAAATATTATTAAATTGGTTAATTTCAGACATAAAAACATATTCAGTTGGTAAGCTATCGCTTTCAGTAGTACGGGAAACAGATAAGAAATAATTATCACGACGAGCATTGTTCATATCAGCTTTGTTAACAATAGCAGAAACAAATTTGAAATTTCCTAAAACTTCATCAGCATTTGAATTAGCTTTAGCAGTTTCACTGTTAACATAAACACCATTTGGTTTAATAACAACTTCAGCATATTCTTCTAAATCACGAATAACTAAATTTGGGAAGAAAAATCCAATAACTGATTCAACTAATAAAGATGCTGGGTTATTACGGGTATAGAAATGAGCTCTTAAAGTAATATTAGCAATTGTAGATCTACCAGTGGCATAAGTGGTAAACCAAGAACTTAAATTTTGTTCAGCATATGGTAAAAATTTTCCTTTCTTATCAGAAAATGCAACACGAGCAAAATTTAATTCACTTTTCATTGAAGTATTGAAAGCCTTAAATAATTTATTGGCACGTCCTTTATTAATAGATATACCAAGATAATAGAATAGGACAACTAAAATAATCATACTAACACACATTAATTCGAAATTCCAATTATAAATGGACAATCTGTTTAATAATGACATAGCTTTTAACTCTTCATTAGAATAGGACAAATAATCAGAATTCCATGATTCCAAATATTGAGCAAGCTGAACGACCGGCTGTAATATAGCTGACATGATTGTTAGTGTGCTTTCAGGTATATAATACTCGAATATATAATACCTAAATATACAAATTAATCAATTGACTATTAAAGGATTAATAAAAACGTATACACAAGTATCTTTCAAATAAGTTTAATAAGAATATTACTTATTATTATTTCCAATTTTTCAATAAAAATCCACCGTCTCAAGTCGTCCTTCGCTGATAGAAATTTATCACTCATTATTGTAGATTTCGCACGTGATAATTATATTTATAGAATTGTCAATCAATTGAATGTATATATGTATATCGTTAGTGTGTGTATTATAAATAAGCCCATTAAGCCCATGAGTTCTCTGATGTGTCAATATCTTTACATTCAACTTAATTGTAAACTAGTGTTCCATTATAAAGGCTTTTCAACTCTCTATAAAATTAAATAAAGAAAAATGACACAAATTAACATTAAATAACAATAGTTATATATCAATGAGCTGTCATATGAATATAAATATGTCTGTTGATATTATATTAGAAAATAGGTTGATATTATATTAGAAAATAGGTTGATATGGATAGCATCCTATTTTAAGAATGTCTCACCAACCCATTTGTAATCTATCACAGTGAACATATTATAGTTCCCTTTTTCATGATCTCGATTCAGTAAGAGACGCGGGCAGATGAACCTGGAATTAAAATATTTAAACTCGATGAAATAGTAGTATGATAAAATATATTGTATCAAGATGTTATCATCAGCAAGTCAGAATAGTGCTTACTGAAAGAATCAAAGAGCGTGGTAATGTCTGATAATAGTAGAGAGTCCCAAATCCCTCCGACAGAAGTCATTAAAAAAGCTACACCTCCAAAGGATGAAGATAGCATTAAAGGATTCAATTGGTGGAGACGTTCTTTACAATATCAAACAGGTATGGGACTAACTCCGACTGAAAAGGATCAGTATGAAAATGATTACAGTTATAAATTGCAACGTAAGCAATGCAGTCAATGTTATGAATACAGAGATTGGATACTTAAGTATTCTCCGACAGTTAGATTTATGGTACAACAAATTGCCAAAATTACTGAGAATAATCCAAAAATTGATGGTATAAAAGTCAAACGTTTTGACGAATCCAATATTATTTGTGATGTATGCCCAGAATGGAAAAGTGGTGGTTTTCATCCAGATTTAGGTATATTAATTTGTCAAAATCGTATTCGTGATAAATGGCATTTAGAAGATACTTTAGCCCATGAGTTAGTTCATCAGTTTGATAATTTGAAATGGAATGTGGATTGGCTTAATTTAAAGCAACATGCATGTTCTGAAATAAGAGCTTCTTCATTAAGTGGTGAATGTAGATTTTTCCAAGAATTCTCAAGACGTGGATTTGGATTTAAAATTGCAAAAGGTCATCAAGAGTGTGTTAAAAGAAGAGCAATTCTTAGTGTTATGGGTAATCCAAATTGCAAAGATAAAGCACATGCAGAATTAGTTGTCAATGAAGCATGGGATAGTTGTTTCCATGACACTAGACCCTTTGAAGAAGTCTATAGATGAATATCGTTCCATCTTATAATGGACTTATTCAGTTACTGATAATATTATTATACCTACCCTACACCTTGTCAATAGATATAACGTTATGTACACATATTTATTTATGTATAAATTAAAAAAAGAGTTTATAATTAATCAATTTATATTAATTAGAATATATACAATATATTTGATCTAAAAAGTTAAATACATAGTACACATAACACTTGGACCAGTACAGATACCAACCCAGAAGAAAATATTATTTATAATTGCCTTATCCCTGAAAAATTTAGTTTTACTTATTGTTACTAATGGTAATTGACACATTTGGAAAGTAAATAAATACAATCTAAATTTTTTGAATAAAACATACATTGCTAATTCATGTACCACAGAACTGATTAAGAATGTCATAAGTGTAGCTTCAGATTTTGATAAACTTAAGAAACTAATTGAACTGTGATAAACATGTCTTAATAAAAATTTATGAACAGGAATATTCCAAATACGTGAGAAATCACCCCAATCGACACAATTCCACCAATCACCGTAAAAGTATCTATCACCAAAACAAGTTAATTCTGCAATGCAATTCAATATAGCATCCCAGATTAAATAGAAATTTAGTAGATACATTACAATAAAACTTGGTACAATATCAACAAGTAATAATGTCCATTGTTGTAATCTTGGTATTAGACCTAACCATTCTGCATTACGTAAAGCGATTGCTTTCATTGCCACAGGATACATAAAAGTTTGAGCAACAACCATCATAATAAAAATTGTACCAAAAATTGCACAAAGTTTTTCAAATACGTAAGACCATCTAATTTTTTCAGTTCTTGGATATTCCATTTGATAAACTAACGTTGGAAACATTGTATACATAAAATAATTTTTAACACTAATATTTTCTGGGAATTTTTCATTTTTTGGTAATGAATCCATTTCAGAAGTACAAAAATCTTTACTTCTGTTTAAAATATCTAAAATATCTTTATCAGCTGATTTTTTACATTTCGATAAAGTATTTGTTGCATATTCTAATTCTTCTTTAATATTCCATAAATAACCATTATAGAATGCAAATGAATGCATTTTCATTAATAATACTAATGAATGTAAGAAAAGGAAAATTTTTGCAACCCAATGTAATCCTAAAATATTTTCAGTTAAAATCATATAAAATACAACGAATGAAAATTCGAAAACTGAAATAATTTTCCAACCTAATTCACCCCAATTAATAATATTTTTTTTACATAACCAATGTATAAAATAAACAAACCAAATATTTGAATACATTGCAAAATCAATAATTGCTACAGTAAATAAATCAGTAGTCATAAATTTTAAAATTTCTGAATTTTTAAATGTATGATCATGTTCATAATAATATTCAATTAAAATTTTAACAGCAGAGAATGCAACAGATAACCAACATAATACATACATACCACCAAAATTTGATGCAACTACAATATCTTGATTACTATCAGTATAATTAATTTTTTCAAAAGTTGGACCAGTAAAATTTTCTTGATATGGTTTATTAATTGAACCATCTAAAATTGATGGTCTCATTGCAAAACTTACATCACCAAAATATGAAATAAATTCTTTTGAATTTCTTTTATATCTTGTTCTTTCCTTTGTATGTAAAGTTTTAACATGTTTTTGAATTAAAATTTTTTCACTACCAGTTGCAGAAGTTGGTTTTGAAATTGTATTACCTTCATCATCGATAATAATTTCAGATTCAATTTCTTCATTTTTAATAATACCTGTTTTTTTTTTTTCTTTTTCAATTTTTAATTCAATTTTTTCTTCTTTAAGATGATCTTTTAAATTTTCATTTTTTAAAATATTATTAAGTGAATCATCAGTAATTGGTAATTCAATTGAAGTTGAAATTGAAGTTGAAGTTTTATTATTTTTCAAATCATCAACAATATTAATAAATGAATCATCACTATCATCATCATTGTATTCATTATCTAATAAAATAATTGATTTTCTTTTACCTGAATCGATTGAATTTAATTTTCTAAGTCTTTGAAATTTTTCATCTTTAAGTAATTCTTTTGACATTTTTAACTAAATTAATATAAATTTCTTTGAAAAAAATGCACACTTATAATATATATATGAAAAAAAAAAACAATATTAACACATATAGATGAATATGTATGAATATGAATATGTATAATAAATATTTAATATACTAATAATTGCGAACACAATAAAAGATGGATAAAGTAGTTTAACTCTTATATATTCTTCTTCTTATTTGTGTGAATATTTTAATGCAAAAGAATGAAGGGTGATTTTAAAAAGAATTTACATGTATTAATTATTTGTAACTAATATTTTAAATAGATACATTTCATTTATATACTTTTTAGTTAAACTACAATAATGAAAAGATCAAAAAAGTAAAAAAACTTGAAAGTAAAAGTAAAAAGTTAAAAAAAAGTCCCTTGGATCAAAACCGCGGTTAACAAAAAAATTATTGCTAAAAATTTAATAATTAAAGTTTATAAATTTTTGTGGACTATATTAATTGGCATTTATTTTATTTGTAAAGGTTTTATTTTGGGGGGTAGGAAATGATGATATGCATATTTGCTTAAAAAACAAATATACACAAATATACACAAATATACATACATACATACATTCATTACACAAAAAAGGATAAAAATTTAAAATCTGGCCGGTATGGCATATGACAATATGGGAATATGCTACAAATTGCTTCCCCTTTTTTTCTTTCTTTTTGGCTTGTTCATTTTATTTTATTTTATTTTTAATTTCCGCTTTCCTTTTTCCGGGTAAAGCTTTTTCACACAATTAGTTAGAGACACCCCAACACAAGACAACACAAGACAAGAGTGTGTACAAACCGCAGGATGTTAGCATTTCCAACGACAGACACGCCACCATAAACTAGTAAGAAAAAGAAGAAGAAACAGTCTCGGAAGACTCCCTATGTTAAGAAGTACTACCATTCCGTTACGCTTTATGGTAATGTTGTGTTATGTCACTTCTTTCTTTTTAAATTTCCTACTTCATTCTTGATTTCGTATTATACTCCCCCCCCCCCCATCTCAAAATTATATTTATCTATTTATCCATGGGAGATATTGCTACTGCTTGGCTTTTTTAGTATCATTAGACTAATTAATTATAGTTTAATTATTTATGTTTTCGGAAATAAGATATTTTAATTTGATTATCTTGTTATTGTTGATTATATAATAAAATTTTTGATATGGATAAAACAATATATTTGATTACTGATAATGATTATATTCAAGTGGGAATAGAACTTAAAAATAATAAATATATAATATTTGGTTACTAGAGTAAAATTTCTGGGGAATAGTTAGTAGTGATGTGATGTAGAAGAATTGTTGAATTAATTACAATTATAATAATCATAATACTGGTAAAAAAAGTTTTACTAATCAGAAAAATATTGTTTTATTTTCATAAATAATGAGCTTCCACGGATCACGGAGTATATTTTATTGTTTATAGTGAAAGGCTTGCCTGAATGAAAACTATATCATATCATATCATATCAGTTTAATTCATTTTCCTTGATACATTTATAAGATAGAATTGATTATTTTGAATGTGATAATTTTAGTGATATCAATCAGTAACATTTTAAAATTTTATTAAAAATAAAACTTTACTTTTCGGTATTAATCTTACTTTATAACTGTCTTTTTCTCTCTTAGTATTGTAAATCTGATATGTATACAAAAAATAATGTATCACGTGAACATATGTATCAAGAAAATAATTTGAACATCCGGGTAATATAATAGGAAAGATTTTTTTTTTTATATTTTTTCTTCCCACTAAAACTGAAAAATTGAAAAATTAACATAAAATTTGTATGCATGCGATGAGCTTGATAAAACTTAGATATATATATATAAATATATTAATAAAAATATGATATTTATATACACTAACATATATATATAAACCAAAGCATACTCATAATATAAAGAAACTGGATCCATAATGTCTCGTCCAGAAGAATTAGCTCCACCAGAATTCTTTTACAATGATTCTGAATCAAAAAAATATACTTCTTCTACAAGAGTTCAACATATTCAAGCAAAAATGACTTTAAGAGCATTAGAATTATTAAATATACCACCTAATTCTTTCATCTTGGATATCGGTTGTGGTTCTGGTTTAAGTGGAGAAATTTTATCTGAAGATAATCATATTTGGTGTGGTTTAGATATTTCACCAAGTATGTTGGCAACAGGTTTAACTCGTGATGTTGAAGGTGATTTAATGTTACAAGATATGGGTCAAGGTATCCCATTCCGTGCAGGTTCATTCGATGCAGCAATTAGTATTAGTGCTATCCAATGGTTATGTAATGCTGATACATCTTATAATGATCCAAAAAAAAGATTATTGAGATTTTTCAATACTTTATTTGCATCATTGAAAAAAGGTGGTAAATTTGTTGCACAATTTTATCCAAAAAATGATGATCAAATTGATCAAATTTTACAAAATGCAAAAGTTGCAGGGTTTTCTGGTGGTTTAGTTATTGATGATCCTGAATCTAAAAAAAATAAAAAATATTATCTTGTATTAACATCTGGTTCTCCAAAGATTTCTGATGAACAAGTTAATTTACAAGGTGTTACAATGGATGCAGATGCAGTTGAAAAAGCTAATTTACGTAGAACTCATAAGAAAAATATGATGGAATCAAATAAAAATTATATCACTAGAAAGAAAGATTTAATGAAAAGACGTGGTAGAAAAGTTGCATTAGATTCTAAATTTACTGGTAGAAAGAGAAGACCAAGATTTTAGAATGGATAATTATAAATCTAATTGTACAATAATAAATTTTCATATATGCATATATATGTGCGTGTGTGTGTGTATTTAAGTATATATATATATACATTATATCATTTTTTTTATTTAGTAATATGATATGGGTTATTAAGGTAAAAAAAAAAATAAGGTATAAAATCAAAAAAAAAAATAAAAAAATAGTTTGTGACACTAAACAATTATTGGTTGTTTTTAATAAAATATATAGCATGTAAAAATTTGTACTCATTTCTTGAATATATTGGTTATTGTATAAATGATTTTAGAAAGTTATGCATCAGGTTAATCCTTACCCTAGTAAGATGATAATTTTCATAATTTTCCTAAGCTATTTTTGTATATCAATAACGGCAAGAGAATATTTAATTAAATTGAATAATAAAGAAACTTTACAATCATTTATCGATTCAACAAAAGCACATTTTTCAATTGATGGGACTTTAATAAAAGAGAATTTCACAATCGGTTCATTTAAAGGACTTGTACTCGATGTGCCTAATCATGTTGTCGATAGACTACAAAATAACCCAACCGTTTCAAGTATAATACCAAATTTTGGAGTAAATGTATTTCAAAATCAAATAGTTTTAAACAATAATCTAAATTCACAAAGGGAAGCACCCCGTCATTTAGCTCGTATTTCAAGAAAATCCCAATTACCATTTGATGTAGATAATGAGGAATACTATCAAAATTCATTCAATTACTATTATAATACACGGTATCAAGGGTCGACTTCTACAGTTTATATAATTGATACAGGAATATTTAAAGAACATCCGGAATTTGAAGGAAGAGTGTCATTTGGTATTGATTTGACAGGAGAAGGTGGTGGTGATTTTAATGGTCATGGTACACATATTGCAGGAATAGTTGGGTCAAATACGTTTGGGGTGGCAAAAAAGGTAAATATTATAGATGTTAAAACGCTTGATAGGAGAGGACAGGCACAATTATCAACGATCTTAAAAGCTATTGAGTTCACAGTAAATCATTGTAGGCAGTCTAATCAAAGAAATTGTATCGCAAATTTAAGTTTAGGTGCTGTAAGAAATAGTATTGTCAATGGTGCAGTAAAAGCAGCATTTGAATTAGGTGTAATAATGGTGGTTGCCGCAGGAAATTCTAATACTGACGCCTGTTGGAGTAGCCCAGCTTCATCGATTGAAGCGATTACAGTGGGAGCATTCGATGATGTTACCGACACGATTGCAATGTTTAGTAATTGGGGGAGATGTGTAGATATTTTTGCACCAGGAGTTAGAGTACGATCATTATCAAATATTAATGAAGGTGAAGTAAGAATGTTATCTGGTTCATCAATGGCATCACCAAGTGTCGCCGGCACTGTCTCGATATTGTTAGACATGGGCATTTCATATAGAGAAGTGAAACAACATCTCATAGGTATATCACTCAAAAGTATATTTGATCCAAGAATTTTAGATATAAAACCTGGAACTCCGAATAATGTCATTAATACTGGAATTAATAAACTTGATGATCACTTTGACAATGCAAGATATCCATATATTGATTTTCATATATTAATAAGTAAACTACAAGGATATGTAAATGAGGAAACTTTAAACGATGTAAATGATGAATATTCTTTAAAGTTAGGAACTTTAGATCTAAGAAAGAGATCTTTATTTTTTATGAAGAAGAATTAAGTTTAAATTAATATTTTTTAAAATAAACAATTCTTTCAGAAAATATAAATTTTAATGAAAAAACGAAAGTAAAATTTGATTAATCTATGACTGTTAATTTATAACATGGTTACAAAATATTATATACAAGTACATTAAAAATTATTATATAATTAAAATAACAATTTTGCGTTTGTTACTGTTGAAGATGTGCAATAAAATAGAAAAAGGGGGGGACATTAATACCGGAAATAAAAAAAGAACTTAAATGCAAATAAAATCTAATCCTTCTTATTTCATTTGAAATGCATTCAATAAGAAAAATGCAGCGATAAAGTTTCATAAATATTTTATTCGATAATACAAATTAAATCATTTCAATTGGATAACATCTCTATTCTAAAACAGATCCTTTAGCACCACTCCAGATAGCAGCAGCACCTGCTGTCAAACCAGAAGCATACGCCATTGGTTTGAACCCCTTTGAAGATTTAAAGATGGCACCGGTTAAACCACCGGCTACAATAGCACCTGGAGTATCATGCTTACCTCTGAAAGTATCAATAGAGGAGTTAATTAGATTATAAGTTAATGCTAAAACACCTGCACTATTACCCATGAATGGACCTCTTTTTGTAATATGATTCAATACTGTGTTTAATTGTAACTTTTGTGGAGAATTTGGTGCTATATTTTTAATACCTTCAAAAAAACCATAAGTACCACCAAGACCCAAACCTAATAAATAAACTGCACCAGTACCATAACATAAATCATCAGTCCA
Organism: Vanderwaltozyma yarrowii; assembly: GCA_030568135.1. NCBI lineage: Eukaryota > Fungi > Ascomycota > Saccharomycetes > Saccharomycetales > Saccharomycetaceae > Vanderwaltozyma > Vanderwaltozyma yarrowii. Next base: position 16,231 of record JAJLTL010000145.1, read on the forward strand.
ACCACGAGAAGGGATCAAACCTTGAGAACCTTCCATTGTAGACAATTGTTCTTCTTCTAAATCTAAATATTCAACACCTTTTTCCAAACCAGCCAATGGATGTAATCTTGTAGGATCTAGTGAATTTGTAGAAGATATGATATTTGAAACATTAGTTACTTGTGATGGATCAAATCCTAAATTTCTCTCTAAAGCTTTATCATTTTCTTTAGTTTGATTTGTTTGATTACTTCCACCAAATAGCCAGGACATATTTCTTTCTTTCTTTTTTTTGATATTACAGTACTGTTGGTTGTATATAGTAATGCTATTAAGTTTTGGATACTAAAAACGCTTACCTTTATTATTACACTATAGAATATAAATTATTTGAAATAGATATAATAGATAAACGTATTAAGCCCTTAATAAGTGAGTAGTTTTATTAGATATGACTAAATAAAAAAATTCAATAGTCAAGAAAATATGTATACAATTATATTTTTTAATAATAACTTAAAACGTTTAATTTTTCATTGTCGAGTCGAGTCGACTATTAATTATTCTCACTAGAAGATTCGAAATAATTTTGCCCGAAATAATTTAGTAAAATGAAAAATTAATGGTCGTGTGGTGTGATACGATTTACAAAAATGATCCAATCTATTTAATTAATGATCACGTGACAAGAATAGAATTGTAAGAAACCCGTTAACCAATTACATATAGTTGAGTTGAATTGAGTTAATATCTCACTACTAGATATCCAACATATATACATTGTCATCACAACAATGGGTATATTTAAGCCTTCTTCTTTTTATTAGTGTTAGTTTCAAAGAGGACGCTGATATGACGAAATATTTCATATGTATATATATTATATAAGAAAAGTTAATAATAAGCATATGTTTGTTAGATATATAGGAACATAGAGTAAACCTGGCTTCTTAAAATGTTGAGACCAATTTGACACATAGATATGCATATATACATGCAACTAGATACATATATACCTTAGCATATCAAGTCTCTTGATACATGAATCAATGTGACGTAAATTTGATGAGAAATGACTAGTCAACTAAAAACTATTATATACAATGAAAGTCAAAAACACACAACACATAAGCCATTATGATAACGTCACTTTGTTGAGTAAGAACAGACACATTATTTTAAAATACAAAGGGAAGGGTCTGTTCTATCTTGGCTTTACCTTACAAAACTGACAGATACAAACCATGCATAATAAGATACAAGTATCACCACCACCACCCATCATCGTTATCCGGGCAACATATATCTAATAAAATTCAACAAATTGAAATCAAAAATCCACAGCATAAAAAGGGTAGTAGTCATTATAGCAGTACATTATGCTTACTGTTTCAAAATGTGAAAAAAAAAAAAGCACACACACAGATCAGATTACATCAAAGTTAGAATTACGCTTGGTCGAGGCTAGTACCAACTGCATCACTTCCAACGCAGTACCGTAACATATTATATAATAGTATATATCCTATCCACACTATTAGATATTTAGGAAAGCATATAAAAAAAGGAAGTGGGTTTGTTTTGTTTGCTCAGATTGACTTGTAGAAGATACAATGAGAAGAGAAATACCAACCTTTTCTCCCTCTTAACAACTTTTGTAATTTTTCTTTTGTTTAGCCTGCTTAGCGATTAGAAAGAAAATCCGGAATGTTCCCAACAAAAAAATCTGTAAAAGTTGAAAAATTAAAGCGAAAATAACATAAATCCTTACTATTGTTTAATGTGAGAGAGAGTTCCGTATTTCGCTCTGTCCGAGTTGAGTGTAAAAAATTAAGAAACTTTAAGTATTGATGATTTATATATTTTTGAGATGGGCGGCAAATAAGAATCAATGGTTTCTGTTGATGAGTACAAGAAAGATACACAATTCTCTTTTCCATTTTCCTGCAATGTATTAACAATCCAGTCCTTGTTGGATCAATTTGTTATCTTGTTGCAATGTATTCCATTTTATATATATAGGAAACGTTAAAGTTGTTTGAGGAAACTGTATTAAAGCACTAAATCTTTCCCTTTCCATCTACAAAATTACTTCTTATAGGAACAATTGGATTATATATATATATATATATATATATACATATACATATACCGTTTCCTGTTTATATTATTTTACATTCATATTTATACAAGTGTTTGATCCCGTGTTTTTTTATTTTGTATTTGCTACACTAATAATAAACCAGAGCATTATTTTAAATTTATTTGGTTGTATTGTATTGTATTGTATTGTATTGTATTGTATTATAGTTACTCTATTCCATAGTATACTATTTTGATTTTATCGTATGTTACTCCTTTTTCGTTCCCCTTTTTTTATCTTTTTTTGGTTTGGTTTAGTTTAGTTTAGTTTGTTCGTTTTCCTATTCTCAATATTATTGTTAGTTTGGTGGTATCGTATCATACTTATTATTACAGATTGGTCAATCAATTATTATAGCTCCTAAACCCTGTTTAAAAACTTTTCAGTATAGATATACATTTTCTTTTGCTACTATAATTGTTGATTTAAATTTGTACACGGTACGGTGTATTGTTTTATATCACGTGTACCCGTTACTATTTGTTATTCCATCTGCGTAGTTTCTTAGAGGTCTTTTATTTTTTTTTTTTTTGGTGTTTTTGGTCTTTTTTTTTTTTTTTTTTTTTTTTTGATATTTGGTTTTGGAGTTCTAAATTTTTTTTATCCTAAGAAAAGATCTTAGTTGTCGTTTTTTGTTCGCTATAATTAAAATCAAAATACATTGAAATTGAAATTGAAATTGAAAATTTCAACCTAGCCTCCCCCACCCATTAGACGCTTTGCAATTTATTTGATATTTACCAAAAATACTAAACGCAATATTATTTGAATTTTAGTTAAGTTTTATCGTATTTTCAGTTTTTCTGCTTCTTTACTTTAAACGATCTAAGAAAACAATTCATTAATAAATAAAACTAATCAATTGATAATATTGAAATTTCATACTAACAATAATAATAATATTAATATAGAAGGTTTTTAATATAATTCACTCGAAGCGCAAGATAATAACTGAATATAGATTGTTTTGTTAATAGGAATTTTTTTTTATTTAAAAAGAAAAGTTTTATCATACTATATCCAATATATCATCGCTCTTCTAAACTATACATTTATAATATTCATCGATTCATCTTTTTAATTATCATAATAATCATCATCATTATAACGTCGAATATATATTATGATGAGTGAAGAAAATCTTTATGATAATTCAATTGAAAAAAATCAATATGAAATTACTGATTATTCACAAAAACATGTTAAATTACCACCTTATTTTATTGGTTTAAATACAATTGAAAATACTGAGGAATCCTTATTAAAAGATTTCGTTAGAAGTCATGGTGGTCATACCGTTATTAATAAAATTTTAATTGCCAATAATGGTATTGCAGCAGTAAAGGAAATTAGATCAATTAGAAAATGGTCTTATGAAACTTTTGGTAATGAAAGAACTGTTCAATTCGTAGCTATGGCTACTCCAGAAGATTTGGAAGCAAATGCTGAATACATTAGAATGGCTGATCAATATATAGAAGTACCAGGTGGTACCAATAATAATAATTATGCAAATGTTGATCTTATTGTTGATATCGCTGAAAGATGTGATGTTGATGCAGTATGGGCTGGTTGGGGTCATGCATCAGAAAATCCACATTTACCAGAAAAATTAGCTCAATCTAAAAGAAAAGTAATATTTATTGGTCCTCCAGGTAACGCAATGAGATCATTAGGTGATAAAATTTCAAGTACAATTGTAGCACAACATGCTAAAGTACCTTGCATTCCATGGTCAGGTACTGGTGTCGATACCGTCCATATTGATGATAACACAGGTTTGGTATCTGTTGATGATGATATTTATGAAAAGGGTTGTTGTACATCTCCAGAAGATGGTTTAGAGAAAGCTAAGAAAATTGGTTTCCCAGTTATGATTAAAGCTTCTGAAGGTGGTGGTGGTAAAGGTATCAGAAAAGTAGAAAATGAAGAAGAATTTGTAACTTTATATCACCAAGCTTCTAATGAAATTCCAGGTTCTCCAATATTTATAATGAAACTAGCTGGTAAAGCTCGTCATTTAGAAGTACAGTTATTAGCTGATCAATATGGTACAAATATTTCCTTATTTGGTCGTGATTGTTCTGTTCAAAGACGTCATCAAAAAATTATAGAAGAAGCTCCTGTCACAATTGCTGGTCAAGATACTTTCGCAGAAATGGAAAAAGCAGCTGTTAGATTAGGTAAATTAGTTGGTTATGTTTCTGCAGGTACTGTTGAATATCTATATTCTCACGAAGATGATAAATTTTATTTCTTAGAATTAAACCCAAGATTACAAGTTGAACATCCAACTACTGAAATGGTCAGTGGTGTTAACTTACCAGCTGCTCAATTACAAATCGCTATGGGTATTCCAATGCATAGAATTAGAGATATTAGAGTATTATATGGTCTAAATCCACATACTGCAACAGAAATAGATTTTGGATTTCAATCTGAAAATTCCTTAAAAACACAAAGAAAACCAACACCTAAAGGTCATTGTACAGCCTGTCGTATTACTTCAGAAGATCCAAATGAAGGTTTTAAACCATCTGGGGGTTCGTTACATGAACTAAATTTCCGTTCATCGTCAAACGTATGGGGTTATTTCTCTGTTGGTAATAATGGTGGTATACATTCTTTTTCAGATTCTCAATTTGGTCATATATTTGCATTTGGTGAAAACAGACAGGCATCCAGAAAACATATGGTTGTTGCATTAAAAGAATTATCTATTAGAGGTGATTTCAGAACTACAGTTGAATATTTAATTAAGTTACTAGAAACTGAAGATTTTGAAGATAATACCATTACAACAGGTTGGTTAGATGATTTAATTTCTCAAAAAATGACTGCTGAAAAACCTAATTCTACATTAGCTGTTATTTGTGGTGCTGCAACAAAAGCATTTATTGCTTCTGAAACTTCCCGTAATGAATATATCGCATCTTTGAAGAGAGGTCAAGTTCCTTCAAAGTTGGTTTTACAAACTATGTTTCCAGTCGAATTCATTCATGAAGGTAAAAGATACAAATTTACTGTAGCTAAATCTGCAGAAGATAGATACACCTTGTTTATAAATGGCTCAAAATGTGAAGTTCGTGCTCGTAAGTTATCTGATGGTGGATTGTTAATTGCTATCGGTGGTAAATCACACACTATCTATTGGAAAGAAGAAGTATCAGCTACTAGATTATCTGTTGATTCAATGTCAACATTATTAGAAGTTGAAAATGATCCAACCCAATTACGTACACCATCTCCAGGTAAATTAGTCAAATTTTTGGTAGAAAACGGTGAACATATTATTGCTGGTCAACCATATGCTGAAGTTGAAGTTATGAAAATGCAAATGCCTTTAATTTCTCAAGAAAGTGGTGTTGTTCAATTACTAAAGCAACCAGGATCTACTATTGTAGCTGGTGATATTATTGCTATTTTAACTTTGGATGATCCTTCTAAGGTCAAACATGCATTGCCATTCGAAGGCATGCTACCTGAGTTTGGTTCCCCAAATATCGAAGGTACTAAACCAGCTCATAAATTTAAAGCTTTGGTCGGCACTTTAGAAAACATTTTAAAAGGTTATGATAATCAAGTCACAATGAATTCCTCTTTACAACAATTGATTGAAGTCTTAAGAGATCCTACCTTACCATATTCTGAATGGAATTCTAATATTTCTGCTTTACACTCCAGATTACCTCAGCAGCTTGATGATCAATTAAATCAATTGGTTGATCGTTCATCCAAACGTTCTGCTGTTTTCCCTGCTAGGCAATTGGCTAAACTTTTAGATGGTTTTATTAAACTACCAGATACAGATCCATTATTGTTAGGCACTATTGAACCTCTGCTTGATATTACAAGGCGTTATGTTAACGGTTCAGAAGCTCATGAACATGCTGTTTTTGTCAACTTTTTAGAAGAATATTATAATGTTGAAAAGTTATTTTCAGGCCATAATGTCAGAGAAGAAAATGTCATCTTAAAGTTACGTGATGAAAATTTGGATACATTAGAAAATGTTGTTCTTCGTGTTTTGTCCCATTCTAAAGTATCAGCTAAAAATAATTTGATTTTGACCATTTTAAAACATTACCAACCATTGTGTAAGTTATCATCCGATGTTGCTAGTACATTTGTTCCTCCATTACAACATATCGTTGAATTGGATTCTAAATTAACTGCCAAGGTAGCTTTACAAGCAAGAGAAATTTTAATCCAAGGTGCTTTACCTTCGGTGAAGGAAAGAACAGAACAAATTGAACATATATTGAAGTCTTCCGTTGTGAAAGCTTCTTATGGCGAATCGACTTTTAAGAGAACCGAACCAGATCAAGATATTTTGAAAGATTTAATTGATTCCAATTATGTTGTATTTGATGTTTTGACTCCTTTCTTATGCAATAATGATCCTTCTGTTGCAGCTGCAGCCGCCAATGTGTATATTCGCCGTGCCTATAGAGCTTATACTGTCGGTGAAGTTAAAACTTATGATGGTACCGTTAACCCTGTGTGTGAATGGAAATTCCAATTGCCATCTGCTGCATTCGCTGCTTCTCCACCATTAAACTCTAAAATGGGTATGAACAGAGCTATGTCGGTATCAGATTTATCATTTGTTGTTGATAGCGATACTCTACCATTGAGAACCGGTTTGTTAGTTTCATCTGAGCATTTGGATGATGTGGATGATGCTTTATCTCAAGGTTTGGAAGTTATTCCAAAGCAAACAACTTCCAATGGTCCAAGTCCAGATAGATCAAGTACATCAGTATCTTTAAGTAACGTTGCTAACGTATATGTCCATTCTACTGAAGGTTTCGAAAATGAAGAAGAAGTTTTGAATAGATTGAGAGAAATTTTGGATATGAACAAACAATCCTTAGTTGATTCTTCTATTCGTCGTATTACCTTCATGTTTGGTTATGAAGATGGTACTTATCCAAAATATTTTACTTTCAGAGGACCTGCTTATAGAGAAGATGAAACAATTCGTCATATTGAACCTGCTCTTGCCTTCCAATTGGAATTGGGAAGAATGTCTAATTTTAATATTAAACCAATATTTACCGAAAATAGAAATATTCATGTTTACGAAGCTGCTAGTAAGACTTCTGAACTAGATAAGAGATTTTTCACCAGAGGTATTATCAGAACTGGTAGTATCCGCGATGATATTTCTATTCAAGAATACCTAACTTCTGAAGCTCATAGATTAATGAGTGATATTTTGGACAATTTAGAAATTATTGATACTTCCAATTCAGATTTAAATCATATATTTATTAATTTTTCCGCTGTTTTTGATGTCTCTCCTGAAGATGTTGAAGCTGCCTTTGGTGGTTTCTTAGAAAGATTTGGTAAACGTTTATTGAGGTTACGTGTATCTTCTGCAGAAATTCGTATTATTATTAAAGACCCTGTAAGTGGCACACCTGTTCCATTACGTGCATTAATTAATAATGTTTCTGGTTATGTTGTTAGAGCTGAATTATATACTGAAGTTAAGAACTCTAAAGGTGACTGGGTTTTCAAGTCATTAGGTAAACCGGGTTCAATGCATTTGAGACCTATTGCTACTCCTTATGCTGTTAAGGAATGGTTACAACCAAAACGTTACAAGGCCCATTTAATGGGTACTACTTATGTTTATGATTTCCCTGAATTGTTCCGTCAAGCTGCTACTGTACAATGGAAGAAGCATTCTCCAAAAACCAAATTATCTGATAGCTTTTTTGTATCTAATGAATTGATAGAAGATGAGAATGGTGAGTTAACTGAAGTTGAAAGAGAAGCAGGTGCTAATGCTATCGGTATGGTTGCATTCAAGATTACCATAAAGACTCCAGAATACCCACGTGGACGTCAATTTGTCATTGTCGCTAATGATATCACATTTAAGATTGGTTCTTTCGGTCCTCAAGAAGATGAATTCTTCAATAAGGTTACTGAATACGCTAGAAAACGTGGTATTCCAAGAATTTATTTGTCTGCAAATTCTGGTGCTAGAATTGGTATTGCTGAAGAATTAATTCCATTATTCAATGTAGCTTGGAATGATGTCGATGACCCAACTAAAGGTTTCGAATATTTGTATCTAAATAAAGATGATATGAAAGAATTAGAAAAATATGACAAAGAAAAATCTGTTATTACTGAACACATTGTTGTTAATGGTGAGGAAAGAAATGTTATTAAAACCATTATTGGTGTAGATGACGGTCTTGGGGTAGAATGTTTGAAGGGATCTGGTTTAATTGCAGGTGCGACATCAAGAGCTTACCACGATATCTTTACTATTACTTTGGTTACTTGTAGATCTGTTGGTATTGGTGCTTATTTGGTCAGATTAGGTCAAAGAGCAATTCAAATTGAAGGTCAACCTATCATTTTAACTGGTGCTCCAGCTATTAATAAGCTATTAGGTAGTGAAGTTTATGCTTCTAACTTACAATTAGGTGGTCCTCAAATTATGTATAACAATGGTGTCTCCCATTTAACAGCCACTGATGATTTAGCAGCTATTAATAAGATATTGGTATGGTTATCATACGTTCCAGCTAAACGTAACATGCCAGTTCCAATATTTGAAACAGAAGATAAATGGGATAGAGATGTTGAATATAGACCACTTGTTAAAGAAACATACGATGTTAGATGGATGTTGGAAGGTCGTGAAACTGCTGATGGATTTGAATATGGTTTATTTGATAAAGGTTCATTCTTTGAAACCTTATCTGGTTGGGCTAAAGGTGTAGTTGTTGGTAGAGCACGTTTGGGTGGTATTCCATTAGGTGTCATTGCTGTTGAGACAAGAACAGTCGAACATTTAATTCCAGCTGATCCTGCTAACCCTGAATCAACCGAAACATTAATTCAAGAAGCAGGTCAAGTTTGGTATCCAAACTCTGCCTTTAAGACTGCACAAGCAATTAAAGATTTCAACAATGGTGAACAATTACCATTAATGATATTAGCTAATTGGAGAGGTTTCTCTGGTGGTCAACGTGATATGTATAATGAAGTATTAAAATATGGTTCATTTATTGTTGATGCATTAGTTGATTATAAACAACCAGTTATGATTTATATCCCACCTACTGGTGAATTGAGAGGTGGTTCATGGGTTGTTGTTGATCCAACAATTAATCCAGATCAAATGGAAATGTATGCAGATGTTGATGCAAGAGCTGGTGTTTTAGAACCAGAAGGTATGGTTGGTATTAAATACCGTAGAGAAAAATTATTATCAACAATGAGTAGATTAGATGATACATATAGAGATTTGAAAAGCAAATTGTCAAATTCATCATTATCATCTGAAGAACATCAAGAAATTTCTAAAAAATTAGCAATTAGAGAACAACAATTAATGCCAATTTATTCACAAATAACAATTCAATTTGCAGATTTACATGATAGAACAGGACGTATGGTTGCTAAAAAGGTAATTTCTAAAGAATTAGAATGGATTGAATCCCGTCGTTTTTTCTTTTGGAGATTAAGAAGAAAATTAAATGAAAATTATTTAATTAAAAGATTAGATGTTGAATTGAAAAATTCATCAAGATTAGAAAAATTATCAAGATTAAGATCATGGTATCCAACTTCAGTAAATATTGAAAATGATAGAGAAGTTTCTAATTGGATTGAAGAAAATTTTGAAATATTAGAAGAAAATTTAAAAACCTTAAAAGTTGAATCATTTGCACAAGATTTAGCAAAAAGTATTAGAACAAATCATGATGTTGCTATTACTGGATTATCTGAAGTATTAAAAATGTTATCTACAGAAGATAAAGAAAAATTATTTAAAAATATTAAATAAATAAATAAATAAATAATTTTGTATAATAATAAAATGTTATTTTATGCTATGATACATTAAATATATATATATATATATTATGAGTGAATATATATGATATGATAAATTGTATTGTATTGTATGGGAGGGGGGTATTGTGATGTGATGTGTGAGGGTATGTATTATGAATGAATTTATTATTTATAACAAAACAAAACAAGATGTTATATATAAGATGGTTTATCGAATTTCAATGCAGTTGAATTTCTTCTATGATGATGTCTTGAACATGGTAAATCATTTGAAATTGTAGTAATATTATTTTTTGTATCTGATGATGTTGTATATATATAATTTGGTACTGATGAAATTCTATTTATTGGTAAATCTTCATTTATGTTGTCATTATTAATATTAAATGGATTTGATAATTGTGAATCACTCAATCTGTGTTTAAAAGAATGTAATGATTTATGATGATGATGTAGATGATTACATTGAAATAAATCATTGCATTCATTTGAATTTGAATTAATCAACGTGAGTAGAGTTTGTTTATCCAATGGAGAAGAGTTGTTGCCATTGTTGTTGCCATTGTTATTATTTAAATTATTACTAGTACTATTATTAGTACTATAAATAGTTAAATGTACTGATACTGGTCTATTATTAATTGAACTGTCCATTGTGTATGTATGAAGGTGTGTGAGGGGTGTGATGTGTGTAATGTGCTAAGTAACTAAATTACAATGTGAAAATGTATAGCAATAAAAGATGATACAATACAATAATAAGAAAAATAATACATGTAATTGTTTTATATATAACAAAAAAAATATATCATTTCATTTTACCATTCCATTTCGTATAAGCCAAGTCATCTGGGGAAAAGTGCGTAGTAATAGTAATAATAGATATTACTAACACTGATAAGAAAAAAAAAAAATTGCGTATGTATGTCTGTATGTATATAATTGTTGAGAATAAAACACCAAGAGCCACAGCCGTATTAATAATAAAGTTAGTTGAGCAGTAAGTAGTAGGTTGTTGGTGTTGGGTGGGTGGTAGTGCAAAGAATGAATGAATGAATGGGGTTCCAGTTAGAGAAAAAAGATATATAGCGTAATATAGCATTAGCGTATATCAAAAATGAAAAATGAGCACGTAACGTAACGTAACGTAACCCACCCAATTAGGAAATAGCAGATGTGGGTGTGTGTGTGTGGGCACACACTATGTGGGGGTGGGGTGGGGTGGGGTCGAGTGGGGTGTAATGTGGTTGGTGGGCACACAACAGAAAAAGGATTTGCGTGTGTGCTGTGTGCGGTGGGATGATGCGGATCCTCGTAGTTGTTACGCTACCACAGGGAAATGTGGAGTAGCACATTGTGATATTAACGCGGGGGCAGGGCAGGGCAGGGCAGGGGGGGGGGGAACACGATAAGCTGTAATTTGGTTAGTGCATTGGGACTGGGGACACACGGAGTATGGCATGTATGGCATGTATGGGGTATCCCTTAATGGTGATGTTTGTGTGTGTGTAACCTTTTCTGTTGGGGTGGAGGTTGATGGTTTTTAGGATTTTCGTTTATACAGAATGCATGTGCAACTGCTACTCTTACGGTTTGGAAATTCCGTTAAATTTTTCTGTTATGTAAGTGTAAGTGTAATTGGTTGTGGTTCTTTCTGCTAACTAACTATTTTGTAATTTTTTACAGTTTAGTTTAGTTTAGTTTAGTTTAGTCCTTGTTGTTTGTGCTCTCTGCTGGAGTATGTTTGCGATGGGGGTGGAGGGTGGTAGTACTAGTTATCCGGAATTATCCTGTTTGGTTCTTGGTTCTTGGTTTTATTTCTGGTGGTTACTAGAACAATCGTTATTGTTATGGCTATTTCACTATACTATCTTATACGATTTTATAATTTTCTACTATATTATTATATTATATATTATATATTATTATATTATTACCTATGTAATGCTTTAAATCACTGTCGTTTGTCGTGGTGAATGATGGGAGTTTGCGAGTTGGAACGTGTGTTTTGGGAGGGTAACTGTGCCTGGTTGCGTGTCATGTGACGGTTAATTGATTAAAATATTTTGGTTGCCACAAAAATAAAATAAAATAAAATAAAATAAAATAAAATAAAATAAAATAAAATAAAAT
>JAJLTL010000146.1:0-28278 GCA_030568135.1 Vanderwaltozyma yarrowii
ATTTTATTTTATTTTATTTTATTTTATTTTATTTTATTTTATTTTATTTTATTTTTATTTTTGACACAATTCTGAATTGTTGCAGAACAGAACCGTTGATTGTTCTCTTCTGTTCTCTTCACTTTCTTACAGGGAGGCAGCTTGAGTAGCTGGCTAGGCTAATAGAGAAATTAAATAATAACGTGTGTACTTACTATTGACTGTTTAACTGTTTCATTGATTGAGTGATGGGATATAAATGAATATGGAAATCAATACTCCAGATACATAGACACATACGTATGTGTCTATGTATCTGGAGTATTCAATCAATGTTTGTATATATCTTTAGGATTATATAAAGGTGATGGTTTTTTGTTTTTGTTTTTATTTTTATTTTCGTCTTGTTGTATATATCTTCTTTGTATCCCTCTTGAATTACTCTCTTATTTACAATATATCATCAAAGAAGTTAGTTTCATTTATTACACAAGAGTTTTTGTTTTTTTTTTTCATTTTGCAAAGAAAACAGATTTTTATTATATATATTAACTTACCCCTAGATAATTACCACTACACATACCATATTTTTTTTTCACTATACTAAAATTAAATAAAGATGGCAGAAACACAACAAAGAAGATTAGTTACTATTGATTCAGTATTTGTTTTAAGAACAATTGCATCAATGTTCGTAATTACTGGGATTCTATTAATGTTCTTCGAAACTGGTTATGACTTAGCTGAACCTTTATAAGAAAAGCAATAATAACATGCATATATTATCCATATATGTAACTATTGTTATCTTCGCAAATAATACAACTTTTAAGATGAAATTGAATATGCAATAAAAAAAAAAATAAAAAAAAAAATACACAGAAACAGTTGTATACGTTCAATTTTCTTATTAATATAATGAATACCCCCCCTCCACTCTCACTCCACTCATTCACTCATGACTCTTTAATAATAACTAATAATGTTTATCATCTCCTTTCCAACTTATTTATGGTAGAAAAGAACAGAAAAATATACAAAAAAAAACATGGAATTAAAAATATAAAGGAACAATCTTTTTTTTTTAACCAATTGCAAATGGTTTATATTTCAAGCTTTAATTATATATGTATATGTATATATATATGTAATAAATATTTTATTTACATTCATCAATACAATGTTAACGCTACTGTTTTATTTATTTTTCGTTGTTTTATATTGCATTGCAACAAATACATAGAGAAAGATTTAAGGGTGTGTACTTTGTAAGTTTTAATTTTAGTTTATATTTTTAAAAAAAAATTTATTTATTATTATATAAGTTTATGAATGAAGAAGAAGTTGAAAAATGTAAATGTGGAATCCCTTCTCTTTTATTTTTATTTTTTATTTTTTTTTATTCGAATTGTTTGAAAAAACTTAAATTAAATTAAAGATTCTTCTTTTTGAGGTGGACGAGCATCTGGATCTTGTTCATCATCTTCATCTCTTGATCTATCATAAAATTCATCTAAAATTTTTGGAGAAATTCTGTTTAACATTTCCTTTGGATATATTCTTAATAAACTCCATGCTTGATCTAAACTTTCAAAAACAGTTCTATCTTCATAAGCACCTTGTGAAATAAAAGTTTTTTCGAATTTTTCTAAAAATTCTAATGATAATTTATCTTCCATTGATAAAGCTTCTTCACCAACAACAGCTTTCATTGCTGCTGCATCTCTACCAATAGCATATTTAGCATACAATTGATTAGAAACATCACCATGATCTTTTCTGGTCATACCTTCACCAATAGCAGATTTCATTAATCTACTTAATGATGGTAAAACATTAATTGGTGGATAAACACCTTTATTATGTAATTGACGATCAACAGAAATTTGACCTTCAGTAATATAACCTGTTAAATCAGGAATTGGATGTGTAATATCATCATTTGGCATTGTCAAAATTGGAATTTGTGTGATTGAACCATTACGTCCCTCTACTCTACCAGCTCTTTCATAAATGGTGGATAAATCTGTATACATATAACCTGGATAACCTCTTCTACCTGGAACTTCTTCTCTTGCAGCAGAAACTTCTCTTAAAGCATCAGCATAAGAAGACATATCTGTTAAAATTGTTAGAACATGTCTTTCAGTTTGATATGCTAAATATTCGGCAGTAGTTAAAGCCAATCTTGGTGTAATAATTCTTTCAATAGTTGGATCATTAGCCAAATTTAAAAATAATGAAGTTCTTTCTAATGAACCATTTTCTTCAAAATCTTGTTTGAAAAATCTAGCAGTTTCTAAATTTACACCCATTGCAGCAAATACAATAGAGAAATTTTCTTCATGACCATCATGAACATCTTTTGTTGGTCTAACTAAACCAGCTTGTCTACAAATTTGTGCAGCAATTTCATTATGTGGTAAACCTGAAGCAGAAAAAATTGGAATTTTTTGACCACGAGCAATTGAATTCATTGTATCAATTGCAGAAATACCTGTTGAGATCATTTCTTCTGGATAAATACGAGCATATGGATTAATTGGAGAACCATTAATGTCTAAATAATCTTCTGCAAAAACTTTTGGACCATTATCAATTGGTCTACCAGAACCATCAAAGATTCTACCCAATGTATCTTCAGAAACTGGAATTTTCAAATTTTCACCAGTAAATTCAACAGTTGTCTTTTTGACATCAATACCAGAAGTACCTTCAAAAACTTGAACAATAGCTCTATCACCTCTAACTTCTAAAACTTGACCTTGTCTAACTGAACCATCTGGCAAAGTTAAATTGACAATTTCATTATAACGTGGGAATTTAACTTTTTCTAAAATAACCAATGGACCATTAACACCACTAACAGTGTTATAATTCAATCTTGGTTTAATTTTAAAACCTTGAGTGGCAGCTTTTTTATTAATATCAAAAAGTTCTTTATCAGTTAATACCATCTTGTATCGTTAAAGTATTATGTTATGATATGATATGTTATGATAGGATAGGATAGGATATATATTATATAATAATATACACAAATCTAAGAATATGTTAATGAAACTAATTAATGATAAGCAGTATATATTTATATATATATTTTTGCAACAAACTAATGCAATATAAAGGTTCAATTAAGAATTGTTGCAAATAAATCTGCAAAGTAAAACCTCTCTTTCCTACTTCCCACGTCTCAATTGCCCAAATTCAACTTTTTTTTCCCAAATTTTGGTTGCTTAAAATTCACGTGATAGGGCCAGGGTAACCCTTCGTGGTAATAAATAATAACCATGATAATAATAAGCCACTAATTAACCATTAACCATTGTACCATTGTACCAATAACGAATCCATATGAGGTATACATATAGTAAAGATATTGTGTGTTGGCAAGAGCTGTACTGTAAACGATAATTGTTTTTTATGAATGTCATATCGTTGAAGTTCAATGATTAATGAACACCGTCTGAGATCAAGAGAAAAGTAAGGGCGGATAATTTTTTATGAGATCGATGTATTATGGACGTTATCGTAACTCTAGACAATCAACCAAGTACTCAATTACTTATAAATGTGTGTGTATGAATTTCTGTCTACTTGTAGGATAACACTCTTCCCTTTATAATACTATTACCATCTTTCTTAATAGTTAAGGTGAAATTTTGTAGTACGGGAAAAGTGAAAAATTGACAAAAAAATATAATTTAAAATTAATTATGTATAGAAAGAAACAGAGATGGATGGATAGATTGATTGATTGATTTATTGATGTTGGGTATACTTGTGGTTTCATAACTGATATAAGAAATCTATATATAGATATCTGTTGTGAGAAGACAAATATATATTTTGATGAATGAACAACCTCCGATTAGAATTGCTGTATTAGGTGGTGATTCCACTGGTAAAACTTCATTGGTTTCAAGATTAACATTAAATATAGTTCATGAAGTTCATTATCCAACAAGGACACAAACAAATTGGCTTTTTGATTTTAATCCAACTTCGAAATTAGCAAAGACAATATTGGATAGTCAAGCTCATGAAAGATTGTTATTAAGAACTCAAGGTTCACAATTACCACAACCGATTTTTAAATCTCCTGAACTTTCACCATATGTACTATTATCACCATTAGTATTTCAATCTTTTATCAATGATTTTAATAATGTTAAAACTCATTATAAAAATAGATCTACAAATCATATAAAACATGTTGAATTACTTGACAGAGATACACCATATTATGGTTACGTTAAAGATTCAACAACAAATAAGATAAAAAATAGTATCATGAAAAAACGAAAACCACAACATCAACTATATAGATCATCAGAAAATATGGATAAAGTAGAATCATTGGTAAAGATTCCTGAAAATTATATACCACCTTCCTATACACCAATATTAATTGATATTATTGATACACCAGGTTTTAAACCTGAAATGGTCGTTCCATTTCTAGAAGTTTCTTTGTTTAGAAATTTAGGTAAAAATGTCTTACATGGTTTAGCAGATGAACCAAGAAGACCAGTATCAACAACATCTTTATTAGTAGCATCTGGAGCTTCAGAATTAAATGGTAAAATCGACGGATATATCTTTGTTTATAGTGCAGTTCCTGAATTGTCTCATAATACAAATCCTCCTGAATATAATAGCAATAAAGACAGTCAAAATAATACTGATAATAGTAATCAAATATCGACAGTATCATCATCAACATCTCTGCCTGAGGCATCATCAACATCAACAAGTCATAATAATAATAATAATAATAGCGGTAGTGGTAGTAATAGCTCATGGTCTTCATTCACGAATATATCAGATGGTGGATACTCATTACTAGAAATAATTAGAAATTCAATATTAGATGCATGGACAGAATTTCGTAACTATCAAAATAGATGGGATAAAGGTAAAGAAACTGATGTATACTCATTAGTCTATAGCTTGAAAAATATGTGGAAAACAGAAAAGGAAAGAAACGAGAAGCTACAGCAACTTCGAAGTTTTAAAACTGAACTAGATTCAATCGATTTAGAACCATCATCCCCTGATTCTCCACCTCCTTCCATTATTGTATGTACACATTTAGATGATCCTTTAGCAAGTCCAGTCTTAATTGAATGGGGACGTACTTTAGCTACACAATGGAAATGTGGTTTCGTGGCACTAGATAACATGGATGATTGTAATGTTGACGTTGCAATCAGTTTGTTAATAAGAGAAATTGCAGAAAAGGAAAAATTACTAACAAATATTATCAGTACAAAAAATGTTAATACTACAGGTGGGAGCTCTTTAATGAATTTTATCAAGACATAATAATTGCATATCAGTATATAAATTAATACATCTTTGAATATATTTTTTAATTACAATTTCATATATATTATAAATACAGTGTACATTTATATCATTATTTTATTTAATGTGATGCAACCGTCATCATAGCCTATAATACACCATGATGACTCTAAAAATTTGGTGAGTCTTCTGAGTTGACCAGTTTTAAATTTTTTGATCTCGAGTACTTCAGAATTTCTATCTCCTTTAGTAGAAGAACTACCCATAGCAGTTACAACTTTTGCTTTACAAACACGAGTATTCTTGCTACTTTCGTTGGCATCTTCTTGAATATTACCAATTGGAGATTCATTCACTACCATATTACTTTTAGTTTTAAAATATTTTTGTAAAATGTTCTGATGATCGTCCAGCATATAAGTTATTCCACCCCAGGTACTAATTAACAGTTTGTCATTAAAAGATTTTATTGATCCAACTTGAGAACAAGGAGCTGTAATGTTTTCAGTGTTAACATGTAAGTTTTTTTTCACGATGATATTATGTGTTTTATCTGTTACATATTCATTTCGATGCAATTTTACATCATTAGTTGAATTTATTGATATTCTATGTTCACCAATTTTAGAATCCGTAGAGGAGCTCAAGAGTGTATTTGGTTTATCTTCTGAAATTGTTAAATCGAGCACTGGATTAGGATAATGAACCATTGACAGATATACAATTTCTATCACATTATTTAATTCTTGTGTTTGATCTGGCTGCGAGTTGAGAAGTTCTGTCAATTCACCAGCCTTGGCTTCATTATTATTATGACTAGGCATATCTACATCACAAGAATCACGAAGTTTAAATCCTATTACAAATCCACCTTCCATCCCACAGTATATTATGCCATTATGTTCCAAATATTTCATCACTATGCCCAACTTATCAAATTTAGACACTTCATTGTCATTTAATAGAGTCTTAATAATCTTATAAAAATTTATTCCTTTCTTAATTCTTTTTAACGAGGTCAAGTTATGCAATTTGAAAATATAGATGTCTATCGATTCAGCATCTTGGGTATTACAACACGTCAACTTGAATTGTTCTTCATCAATTGATTGTAACGAAAAATTTGCAAAATTCAATGTATTTACTGGTACTTCAAATACACACTCAAATTCATATTTAAATTTTATATTAGGTGTAGCCTCTTCAAGATTAGTCAATTCCTTGCTTTCTACTTCTCGTAGTTGTAATACTCTTAATTTATGATCCTTCGATAATATTGCAAACAATGAGTTCTTAAGATATTGAACATCCACTACCTGGGGTGAGCCTTCTAACTCATATTTTATAATAGGTCTTCTTGTTATTAAATCCCAGAGAATTAAGCAGCCAGCAGTATCCGCAGAATATAATATTGGAACATTATACCTATCGATCTCAAGTATAGTATCTAATGTTGTTATAGAACCCTTATGCAGTCTTAAAGTATATTCTGGCAGTTGTGTATCATCCATGTTCTGAATTCTTGCTGTATATTACAATTGTTTCTTCTTTCTGTGTATAAGTGTATACGTGTGTGTATTTGTTTACATTTCATCTTTATAAAGCTAATTTTTTAGAATAGCTTACTAAAACTAACATTGTGATTTCAAACAGGAAGCTCATCGCTAATATTTTTTCATACTGCAAAGAAATCAATTAGACATTCTGAAATAAAGAAAGAGATTAAACTGTTTAAAAACTTAAATTCATTAAATATTACCCTATAGTATTACATTGGTGTTGATATTATAATCAGTATTATATATTGATATTACATATGATAGTTACAAAGAACATGTTAAAGTAACTTGCTATTTAGAAATATCTAAATATTTCCCTTATGCTCAGTATTATTATTAGTATTAGTATTAGTATTAGTATTATTATTTTGTGTTATTTTTAATTCTATCCCGTATTAATAAGCCACTTTTGAAATTAATTATCCACTCAACCATTTCTTGATCATTTAAAGCTTTAAATTCGAATCTTTCGTCCACTGTAATTAATGCAAAAATAGTATCTAGTACGATATTTTCTATTTCTAAACAGTCAATAACTCTATCCAAATTTACTTGTTTTTTTAATTTTAAAGATTTACGAGAATACAATTTAAATGATTTATTGGTCAATTCTGCTTTATGTTTTTTCCATTTTGTTCTATTAAAACGAGTTTTAACAAATGCAAAAATAAATCCAGAAAGAACAAGATGTTCTGGATTTCTTGGATCATAAGTTTCATAAAATTGTTTATCTGATTTTGATAAATTTGATTCTTTATCAAGATCAGTTAGATCAGCGTATGATGATTTAATGTCATTATTTTCATTATTTTGTTGGGAAAGATGCTTTGAATTAACTAAAACATCATATTCTTCATCTTCTTCCTCTTCTTCCTCTTCTTCCTCTTCTTCTTCTGGAGTAATATTTTCAGCGACGGGTATAGCTTTCATTTCCTTTGTTATTACAATATTTTTAGAATTTTCTATATTTTGTTTATATAATTCTGTTGGGTGACCTAAGAATTCATTTAATGCAGCTTCCCATTTATTCAAAAATTTGTTATTTTCAATTTTAAATCGTAATGTTTTATCCTTTGTATATATTAATAAGTTTGATTCTTGCGGTAAAATCCTAAAACTTAAAATCTGTGAACGTGGTATTACATTGACTGCTTCTCTCTCATCTTTTGTCTTATAATAACTTAATTGACCTCTTCTTAAGACACACCAGTATGTAGAATCACTATGTTTTGTCCACCAATGATGATGGTGATGGTGATTGTTATTATTATTAGTAGCAGTTGCTTCAGTATTCTCTGAATCGAGAGATGAATGTAAATTTTTATTCAGTTCTGCTTTCTTTTTAGACAATGGTGTTGAACTTAATGTCGGTTTCTTTTTCAAATAAGAAGCAACCAATACTTCATGTGGATCATTAGATATAGTTGATACTGTTTTTGAAACAGCAATAGCAGTAGCCATGGTAATTTGATGTGGTGTCGTAAATGCCCACTATATATATGTGTATATAAATTTGATCACGTATCTGTAGTATATTTTATATTTTACTATATACTATACTTTTCTTCTTTTCGTTATGTTTTCGATTTTGCCTAACTCTATTAAAAAATCCCTTAGACTTCCTCTCTCCTTTTAAAATTCAGACTGTTTATCCGAATAACTAATTATATATGACTTACAACAATAACTCTAGTTGACTGACCTGGATGTTATGCGAATAAGCTATCAACTTGTAAACTAATCAATATAACTAATCCTTTTCTCAATATATTGTTTAAGTTATTTCCATATTTTGGGATATCATCTTCAGGCCAAAAATAATTTTGTACCTTAAAGACGATTTTAATCAAAATAAAAAAAAAAAAAAAAAGGTATAAATAAATTATTTGAGTATAGCAGGCAGAGGGGAGGGAGACAGAAGTGGGAGTGAAAGAACACATATGGGCTCAATGATGCATAACAATTGCATAAATGATGAATATTATTGCTGTGTTATGATGTGGTAAAGTTGTAGATATATTCTTTACAAGACAAGCCGCTGACAAACCTAGTGTCAGTTATCGTTGTTATACGGGACGATATTTTCCATTCTCAGTTTTGTGAATATATATACATACAGATGTATTTTTTGGTTTATTCACACTGGATCAAATACAGTATATATATATATTTATGAGTGTATGTTTAGAATTAAGCATTACAACTTCCCTGACACACTTTAAATAATGTGAATGGCATCGTCCAAGATTCCTTATCTGTTTGTGGTTCTCCTGAGAATTCAGATTTTATCCAGGGGTCTCCAGAAGCATCCAGGTGGTGTATTATAATCCAGTTGTACTCCTTCATGGTTATTCAGATTTATATCTGTTAACTATTCCATCATTGTGTGATTACTAAAACGACAAACCTCACATATTATGTGGTCATCACTTTTCACGACATAGTTAACGTCAAAAAGGAAAACTTTTTTGCTCATTATGGGAATTGAAATTTATAATTTGGAATTTGTAATATCAGTTGATGATAAATGAATTGAATTAAAGCAATATACATATAAAGATTGTATTATTGTATTTGGTTATTAATTAAACTCTTTCTTTTTGGATACAGAGGGCCATAGATTCATCTATCCAACAAGTCTGTGTGTTTGGTAAAGGAGGAGTGTATTTATTTATTTTGAATATAAATAACATAGCTGTTTGAAGAAGTGATTGATTTTTTGTTATTAATTAATTAATTAATTAATCTTTCTATTATATTGTTCATATCGTTATTATTATTATTGATAATAGTAGTGATATAAAACAAAACAAAAAAGAACAAAAAACAAATAGATACCCAGATATCCTTATATCGTTATCAATATGTCAGCTCCTGTTTCTGTTGTGGCAAGACAAAGAAATGAAAGAAGGGGTCCAAATTTAAATATTGTTATTACATGCCCTGAATGTAAAGTTTATCCACCAAAAGTTGTTGAAAGATTTAGTGAAGGGGATGTAGTGTGTGCATTATGTGGATTAGTATTATCTGATAAATTAGTTGATACACGTTCAGAATGGCGTACTTTCTCAAATGATGATCAAAATGGTGATGATCCAAGTCGTGTTGGTGAAGCTTCAAATCCATTATTAGATGGTAATAATTTATCAACAAGAATTGGTCAAGGTGAAAGTACAGATGTTCGTTTTACAAAAGAATTAAACAGAGCACAAGGTAAAAATATTGTTGATAAAAAAGATAATGAAGTGCAAGCTGCTTTTGCTAAAATTACTATGTTATGTGATGCAGCAGAATTACCTAAAATTGTAAAAGATTGTGCTAAAGAAGCTTATAAATTATGTCATGATGAAAAATCTTTAAGGGGTAAGTCAAGTGAAAGTATAATGGCTGCTTCAATTTTAATTGGTTGTAGACGTGCTTCAGTTGCAAGAACTTTTAAAGAAATTCAATCTATCATTCATGTTAAAACAAAAGAATTTGGTAAAACTTTAGCGATAATGAAAGGTATATTAAGAGAAAAAAGTGCTGATGGTTTTATTAAAATTGATACAGATAATATGAGTGGTGCACAAAATTTAACGTATATTCCAAGATTCTGTTCACATTTGGGTTTACCAATGCAAGTAACAACATCAGCAGAATATACTGCAGCAAAATGTAAAGAAATTGAAGAAATTGCAGGTAAATCGCCAATTACTATTGCAGTTGTTTCGATTTATTTAAATATTCTATTATTTAAGATTCCAATTTCTGCCGCAAGAGTTGGTCAAATTTTACAAGTTACAGAAGGTACAATTAAATCAGGTTATAAAATTTTATACGAACATAGAGCAAAACTTGTTGATCCTCAATTAATTGCTAATGGTGTAGTGATATTAAAAGATTTACCAAAGGCAGAAAAGGACAGAAATGTTAAAAAGGAAAAAATAAAAGATTAATTAATTTTAAATCTAATTTTGGGAATAGAAAATAATAATTTTAATAATAATAATAATATATAAATATATTATTTACAAAGATAAAAAAAAATTAAAAGAAAATCTGCATAACAATAATTAAAATATACGAAAAAAAGATAAATAATAAAAAAAAATATTGAATTTAAGGTACTAATTATTTACTGAAAGAAAAAGAAAAACATTTTTTGAGCTTTTTATTTATTCACCATATATTTAGAACATAAATGATAAATCAAATCATTATCGTTCTTTCTAGATACATTATCATATTCACAACATTATTTTTGTTGTAATAGATACATCCATTTGATTACTTACATTTTTCTTTTCAAAATAAAAGGAAAATAATGATTATAAACATGTCAAGAAGACACACTTCAAATATGTGCTATTGTTTATATCATCAATAAATACATATATAGTATTAATAAAAAAGATATTACGTATGTATGAAAGAAATTGAGAATACGTGTATATATCTATTCAATTAATTAATATCTATTTATATAATCTAATTCATTGGAATCTAATGTACATATGATGATAGTATTTATTTCTTTAGTTATTTATTATTATTTTATAATCTTCTTGTGAAGGGTTATTACATGCCTAAACCAAATTGTTGTGCCATTTTTTGCATTTGAGGGTCTTGCATCATTTTCATCATTTCATTCATATCTGGCATACCACCAGCACCCATACCTGGTAATCCACCAGCACCCATTCCTGGCATACCACCTGAACCACCAAACATATCCATCATATTTTGCATCATACCTGGATTTTGCTTTAGTTTTTGTTGTGCTTGTTGCATCATTTGTGGAGAAATATTTGGCATACCACCTGGGCCAGGTGCTCCACCTTGTGTTGCAGCTTTTGTTGATTGTGCCATTCTTGCCATCATTTGTTGTTGCATTAAAATCATTTCGACTTCAAATACTGATGTACCAGAACCCCTTGCTACTCTAACCATTCTACTTGGTTGGTCAATAAATAATCTACCATCACATTCTAATTCTTCTTTTGTCATGGAATCTAATACGTATATCATTTTTTTCATTTTATTTGATGTTTCTTCTTCACCAACTTGATTCATTATATTATTCATACCTGGAATCATTTGAGTGATATTTGATAATGGACCCATTTTCATTATTGTTTGCATTTGTTTTTTAAAATCTAATAATGTGAATTTACCTTGTTGAATATTTTCCATTGTAGCTTTTGTATCTTCAACATTTGAAACAGTTTGAAATTGTTCTAATAGACCTTCGATATCACCAATACCTAATAATTTTGAAACAAATGATTTTGGAGAGAATTTTTCCAAATCATGTATATGTTCACCAGTACCAATAAATATAATTGGTGTATTTGTTGCAGCAACTGCAGATATAGCACCACCACCTTTTGCATGACCATCCATTTTTGTTAATATAATTGCACCGAAATCAGAAGAATCTTTAAAAGCTTTTGATTGTTGTTCAGCAGCTTGACCAATAGAGGCATCTAAAACCATAATAGTTTGATTTGGTTTTACAACGTTTGAAATTTCAACCATTTCTTGAAATAATTGTTCTTCTTGACGATGTCTACCTGATGTATCAACTATAATAACTTCGAATTTTTCTTTTTTAAATTTTGCAATACCTTCTGCAGCAACTTTAACAGGATCTGCTTCGGTGTATGAACCATAAAATGGTATATGAGCTTTTATAGCATTTTGTTTTAATTGATCAAAAGCACCAGCACGGAAAGTATCAGCACAAACTAAACCAACTTTAAAACCTCTCTTGGAATAATAAACAGCCAATTTTGTACATGATGTTGTCTTACCTGAACCTTGTAAACCAACGAACATAATAGTGCTTGTCTTTTTCTTTTTAGGTTGAAAAGGTTCTTGACCTTCATAATCAACTAAATTACATAACTCATCAAAAACAGTTTTTTGAATTAATTTTTTAGTTTGAGCACTTGATGTAGATTTCGTAGCCGTCCTTGAAGAATCCATCAACACAGACTTGATATTACTTCTCAATTTAGAAACCAATTGAATATTAACATCGGATTCTAATAATGCAGTAACAATATTTTTCAACATGACATCCACTGTAGTAGCATAATCATCTTGAGTGTTGGATAGCGCACTATTAACAGCAGTGTTAATACGTTTACCCAAATCAGCCAAAACCATGATTACTCGTTGTTTTTCTAATTACTTGGACTACTTTTTGTATTCACCAAACCTCCCTTTACCAAATAAATTCCAACTTCAAATTAAATTTCAATTTCAATTTCAATATATATATATCTTTATTGCACTTCCTCTATATCTTTTTTCTTAAAATGTGTGGGAATTTTGGAAAAATATTTTGTAAGTGCCAGATCACAGTGCACGGAAAGACAAATTTAGCCAACTTAACAATTTCGAGAACCTGAAAGTGTTAATTTCAGTTTAAATAATGTGTCTATTTTAATGGAGGTTATGTAGTTTTATGTTGATCTGTAGTTGAAAGAAAGGTGACAGAAAGAATTACTGGTGTTCTAAACAGTAGTATATTACGAGAAATTTTGTTGCCACTGACTTCTTGCAAAAGTTTGATCGTATTGGATATTTTTTTATTTTTACTTTCCCCTGGTTTAAAAGGTTTTATATATATATATATTTTTGTGGGATTAAGTGAAAATACTGATTAAAAGAAGTAAAATCAATTGAATAATTGATTGATACTATAGTAGATAATTGGTCATTACGGATATACAAATATGGCTGGTATATGGGATGAATCCGGTATGAAAGAATCGCTTCATAATAATGACGATATCTCAAATTCAACATTTGCTAAAATTGACTTAAATATTGCAGGTTTATCATTAAATTCTCCAAATGATGATGATACTTTTGAAGCTAAAAATACAAATACAAATATGATGTTAGGGAATGATGATGTTTTCAAATTAAGTGGTAGTAATGATGATACAATTTTTGATTTTGATAAATTACAAAAATATCAATATTTAGAATTTTCAGATTATGATATACCACAATTATTAGATTTATTAATTTCATTACCAAAAAAATATCCACATGTAACAACACATCCTGCAGCATTGTTATTTCAGTGTATTAGATATGCAGATCATAAAAAGGAATCACCTTCTATAGTGGAAAAATTAGTTCATTTATCATTGACAAAAATTCTTTCATCAATTGGTGCAAATGATATTGCTCTTTTAGAACCATCTATTGAGAGAACAAACACTGTTAATAGTAGTAATGGTATTAATAGTAATAATAATACTTCTACAACAAATAGTAACGATAATAATGCTAGTAATAATAGCACTGGTACTGCAACTAATACTCCTACTGGTGATATAGTTATCCAATCATATTGGTTTAGTTCATTATGTTTCTTACATTATTATCTTTGTAAAGATGAGTCCTTTTATAAAAGATATCCCGCAATTTTACAAGAATTGATAGATAGTTTACATTCAATAATGATTCAACTAATTTCATCAATTCATTCAAGATTATTCCCACTGATTGGTTCAACTATTTTAGAATATACAACAATTGAAGATGTCAAACAAACATTATATAAAAACGATTGGAACTTCTTCAAGAAGAGAAGACAAGCAAAAGCCGCACAAGCAGCTTCAGAGAAATTAAAAGAAAAAGGTACAACAACATATTATGACGATGAAATGTTGAAACATTTATACCCTCCTTCTTTAGAAGAACAAATGAAACCTTCTCCAATGAAAATCGTTCAGATTTTCGGAGCTTTGGTATACGTTTTAGACTTGCATCAAACTCATCCATTGTATCAACAGCAATGTTTATCAATGGCTATCCAATGGTTTTCAACAAGTTTAATGAATAAAATTTTAAAAGATAGAACAAAAAAATCATTATCCAGAGCTCATGCAATTCAAATCAGATTAAATCTGGATACCCTGGAGACATGGATTAAGAATAATGATTTAACTGTACCAAAACCAATGTTAGTTGATGAGTATATGTGGCAATTATTTCCATATACTTTAATTAAAGATGTTGGACAAATTAATTTACATAATCCGACTTTGAGAAATATTACCTTATATAGACCACTTGATAAAGTCAAACACTCTAAAAAAGCAAATGGTACAGATGAAAGTTCTAATTGGATATATGATACTACTAATTCTCTATTTTATTATCAATCATTTCATCGTATTTCACAAATCCATTTGGAACCTGTTTATCAATTATTACAATGGTTACAAGTTGCTACTACATTAGATACAGAAGAAGCATTAGATTCGACGATATATTTATTACAAAGATTGAACCCCTTACAATTACTAAAATCAATTAATCATTATAGTTATGAATTAGAAGAACATAAATTTAAATCAATATTAAAAAAGAAATTATCATTAATTTGCAAGGCAGAGGAACATAAAAATGATTCATATTTACAAGAAAGGCTACCAACATATTTAACATTGCCAACAGTTGCTGAACTGGCAGATACTTATTCACGTAACAATGAAAATGCTAAATCATTCCAACCATTTTTACCTGTAGAAGTTGAAGATGCTGCTTTTGAAATTCACGATACCAACTACAAAGCCCGTAGGGATGAAACTTATATTGAACAAGAAGATTCAGAAGAAGAAGAAGATGATAATGAAAATGAAAATGATAATGATAATGAAGCAGACGGTAATAATAATGAAGATGATTTAAATCAAAATTCTAATTCCAATAAAGAAAATAAAGATGAATCTGCTTGGAACACAAACACTCATCTGGACACTTCCAAAGATATTGATTCTAATATAAACAATGCATGGGATAGTAATAATTTAGATACAAATCCATGGTAAAGAAACCTATTTCCATCTCCTGTATGTTTCACCAATATTTATCATCAACCCTAAATAATAAACTCTATTTACTTACAAGCAAAAATAAAATACATATATAGACATAATCTGCAAATTAAACTTGCAGATGGCATGATTAATAACGAAGTTCTTTCATTCTTTTCCTTAATAATATCTTTAAAACTTAAAGAATTTATTCTTTATAATATCGTGCCTCTCTCTATTTTCACTGTCACATAACGATTGCATTTTTGAGATCCCACCACCATAGATTGCGCGTCAAGTATTCAAGGTGAAGAAGAAGAAAAAAACTGAAGATATAGTTTACTTGATACTTTCGTGTTAATAAAACATTCAATTAGTTTTGTTGTCTATTTATTGAACGGCTCAACATACAGCCAATTGATATTAAGATCCAAGATCCTACAGCGATGTACCATCATCAACACCATACATTTCAAGGTAGAAAGCTTACCGATCAAGAAAGGGCTCGTGCTCTCGAGTTTCAAGAATCTATTCATTATTCTCCACGTTATTCTGATGACACGCATGAATACAGACATGTGATGCTACCCAAGGCTATGTTGAAAGTAATTCCATCTGATTATTTCAATTCAGAAACAGGTACGTTACGTATCTTGACAGAAGATGAATGGAGAGGTCTAGGAATAACTCAATCGTTAGGTTGGGCACATTATGAATGTCATGCTCCTGAACCACATATTTTATTATTTAAAAGACCATTAAATTATGAAGCTGAACTTAGAGCAGCTGCAGCTGCAGCTCAGCAACAGCAACAGCAACAGCAACAGCAACAGCAGCAACAGCAACAATAGGAATATAACGACAACTAGCAATTACGATAACGACTATAAAACTAATACTACTATAGACAAACAGCATTTACTTTTTCATTTTTATGCAATATATATTTTTGACAAGTAATTGAAAGTGCAAAGCAATTGGGATGTGTTTTTTTTTAACTATTCTAGTATTAAACCATGCATTGTAGTATATCATTTCCAAAATGACGTGTGTCAAATTTGAATATAATATAATATATTAAGTATACGATTTATAATTACTTATAATAGATTTGCATTTTTTATAGTTTACAATATTTATGAAATAAATTAATGAGAAAGTTGCCATTGTAACATTATTTCAGTATATATTATATAATAGTATATAGTCCTGTGTACATGAAAATATTAATTATTATCGACATTGGTATCAATGTGTACTTCAGATTTTTCTTTTAATGTTGAATTAGATGTATTCAAAGTAGGTTGTGAAATAATTGTATGTGCTACATGTATTGGTAATACGGTTTCTGTAATCTTTTCGTTAAATCCTTCCTTTCCAAAATCATTATGTTTAATAAAACCTTGTGACATCGACTGATTAAAGCCAGGATTTATGTGACCATGTATATCTCCAGATGAAGATGAAGATATTGATCTTGTTCTTTCATGGTTGACAAACATTTCCGTTGCATTAGACACAGGTGACATCGATCCACTATTGGAAGTACCAGCGTTAACAGGAGCTTTGCTAATAGCAATATTGGATAGCAGGTTTGGAGTCTTAGGAACAGGTCTTCTCCTGTTGGATATCATCATTGGATTTTCAATAGGTATAGCAGGAACGGCTCTTTTTTCTTCCTTAATAATAGGGATAACCTCAGAAACTTCTTCTCCGTGTTTTTGTTCAATGTCGATTATTGCAGCATGGTTTGATTGAATGGTTTCGTTAAGATTAACATCAACGGGAGGATTTTCAGGTTGAGAAATAGTTGGTGTAGTATCTTTGGTTTTGCTATCATCCTCGTTGTTGCTCATATCTTTATACCATTTGCCAAGTTTTTTAAAGGAATTTTTTAATTTTTTGGATGTAGCTCCTTCACTGTTACTTTCGCTGACACTAACAGATGTGCTATCATTAGATTGAATAGAATATACGTCTTCTCTGTCAATTGATTCATTTTGGTTATCTTTCCTGTATTGAATGGAATTCTTCAATGTTTCTACTTTCTGGATAGTACGTTTTTTGACAGTCGAATTTCTTGCAGATTTTACATCAAAGGAACTCGTAGAAGAAGCGACATCATCCATGTATTCTTTCTTTATACTGTAAGTATCTGTATGTTCGGATAATTTATTATTTTCCTCAGCGGTAGATTGGGTATTTTCTGATGCGTCTTTACCCTCATTTGAATGTTTCGACCAGATACCACCCCTGTATATTTCATTTTCTGTTGAAAAAAATACTAAATCATCCATGTATGGTAAAACCAATGATTCCTTTATACCTTCAATAAATTTACTTTTGATTGCATTTGTGATAACATTATATGAAAGTTTGTTAGAACTAACAACTGGTTCAATTTCAAAATTCAAAATTGGTTCCGATTCGAATGCATACCATATTCTATTAGATGGTGGTGGTTTAATTATTAAAACCATTGGACCGGATATCTCTTTTACTGTTATTGCTAACTGTACTGCAAATTCCCTTTGTTTGAATCTTGAACCGAGACTAAAATTCACCTTTGTAGCAATAATAACAGACATATCACCTGTATATTTGATATCAAATGCTATTTTTGTAAATCCATCCGGAGACAATTCTCTTAATGTTGGATTTGTTATCAATGGTGCACAAGTACCGACATCAACTTTTTCAATTACAAGATCATCTAAGAAGCCAGGTTTATTTATCTTCCCTAATTTTTTGCAAACCGAATTATAAAGAGCTTTATTCAAAGTGTCAGTTTGTTGTAAAGATAAAAATAAACGACCTAGCAGAGCATTGAACCATTTAGAATGTAACTGTCCTTCCGTAGAATTTAAATTCTGAATTAAATATAGCATATCATGTGTATTTAGATGAGCTGTATTAGCAGAAACAGAAGGATTTAAGGGATTATTGTTGTCATCTACTTTCTCATCCTTTGAAGCATTAATTAGTTGGAAATACCAATCTTCTTTATCCATATTATTATCAAAATATAAATAATATCTACTTGAAGAACTGTTTGATGCTGATGTTGGTGTTGATGCAGAAGGAGAAGACGGTATTTCTGTTTCAGTTTTATTTTCTTTGAAAATGATTTTTTTATTTTGTTCATCATAAGCTATACCATTTTTTTTAACAATTGAAATACAAGTTCTCTTGGTGAACAATGAACCATCAAGAGACTCGTTTTGTGGATCACGAGGCCAAGTGGATACAAAGCAATTAGATAAAGAAATTGCATTAATTAAATCACTATTTGGATCGTCTCGTCTATATAAGAATAAATTTCCATGTCTTAATACCGCGAAAAATCTATGCTTCTTTTTCAATTGAGACCTCTCAAGTACTTGATCAGACTCTGAATCCAAGTTTAATTTTGCTACTTCTGTAAAATGATAATAATAATCTTTAGTAACAGTGATCCAACCCTTTTTAAATACTTTAACTCCAAGCTGTTCTTCTACTTTTCCTAATTTAAAATTTCTATCAAAATCGGAAATAAGCTTTCTTGATTCCTTCACATCGTCATCAGATGATTCATTATCGACAGATTTCAAAAGACTATTAAGTTTAAAGAAGATGTATACGGCCAATGGTATGAAAGTAATACCACCGAAGAGATAGATCACCAAAAATGTTTTTAAACCGATCATCTTTAAGATATAGAATAATAATGTCACTATATCTTTTTCACTAATACACAAACCAATGGATATAATCAATTAATGATTAACGTTGAATATCGTGTTTAATAATGGAATACTAAAGTCTCAGTATAATTATCTTGGTTTCTCACCAATATATATTAATTAACTCAATCAGCTAGTAAGAGAAATCACCGTTATGAGTCTTTCACTGAAACTAGTTTAGTTGTCAAATTCAAAACTCGATACACACACACAGATATATATATATATATATATATTCTTATATATTGGTTCATATGTCTTCTTCTTCTTCATCAACAGCCCAAATAGTTACAAGATTAGAAACCAGATAGTCAAAAAGTGTGTTGGATAACCTTAAAACAAGGTGTCCGCCCCGGGTAAACATTCGAATAGGGAACTGACAGACTGGAAAATAGCTAAACTGTAAGCTAAAATCAGGAATCTAAAAGAGATTTAAATGTCAGGTAGGTTGTATGTGCATGTATTGTTGGAGACAGGAGATCGTGAGAAGGTGAGTACTACGTCACATTGCAGTATACGTATTTAAAATAAGAAGCAAGCATGTCTAATCAGTCAGGGATCACAGCAGACCAAGATCTGTTAAATGAATTGAATAGTGCGCAAGTTGGTCCACAGGGGTTGGTAATTGTTACCGGTAAAATCTCAGATGATGGTAGTGTTGTTGAATACGGTGCTAAGTATAATAGTGTTGCTGATTTGCAGTCTAATTTGAATGATGATCCACTATACGTTTTCATTAAGGATCTATCCAGTTCCAAACCAGAACAATACAATTTTATTTCTTATGTTCCTGATTCTTCACATGTAAGATTAAAGATGTTATATGCATCTACCAAGAACACTTTAGTTAGACAAGTTGGTACTAATTCTATTAACAGACAAATTTTGCTTACTGAACCCATTGAATTTTCTGAAAATTTAAATGATGATGATAGTAATTCTGTGTTAACTGAAGCAGAAAAAGCAGAGATTGAAATTAGAGAACAACAGAGGACATTGAAATTGTCACAACAATTTCCAAGAGGTCATCAGTTAGTATCGCAAACTGGTGGTACACCAACATCATTAACATTTGACGTTGAATCTGGTGATTCAACTATTGCTCATATATTGGATCAAAATAATGTAATTCAATTTTCAATTGATGGTACTACTGAAAAAGTACAAGTTATTAATAAAACTTCTATAAAAAAACCTGAAGAATTAACTTTAATTGATGAACATCCAAGTTATACAATTTATAAGAATGGGGAGTTACTATATTTTATTTATAGTTGTCCATCAGGTAGTAAAGTTAAAGATCGTATGATTTATGCTTCAAATAGAACAGGTTTTATTAAACATCTAGAAGATAAGGAAGGTTTATCATTTGCCAAAATATTAGAAATAGGTGAACCAGAAGAACTAGAATTATCCTTAATATCAACTTCTTCAGCTAGTGAGCAAGCAGCAGCGATTGAAGCTGAAAAGGATGCATCAAATTCATCTCAAAGATTTAATAGACCAAGAGGTCCGGTTAGAAAGAGAAAAGTATAGATTTAATATTTTTATAAAAATGAGAACTTTTTAAATATATAACATTATATATAAACAAAAAATTTAATGCAAATTTCCGTATTATATTATATCAAGTTATATAACCCATTTTATTTAACTCTCTATTTACTCTACTTCTAGCTTCACTGGAATAATCTATACTTTCTTCCTCATACTTATAATTAAAAAATTCATATAAGTCCCTAGAAACTGTTTTATTGATATTTGTAAATTCATTTTTACTTAGTTTATATCCTCCCAAATGATTATGATTGAATTCATGTAATGATCTCCTTACATGTTCCTGGATTTTTTGTTTTACTTCTCTCAGTTTATCAAGATCAGCATTTAAAGCATTTTCATATATTCGTTCTGTTATAACACTGTTCCTATCTCGTAAAGTACCATTATATATTATCAGATTAGTAGGGTAGTAACCAGATTGTAAATCAGATTGTAAATCAGGTTGTAAATCGGGTTGTAAATTAGAGGGCATTTTAAAGTCAGTGATGTCATTTATGCAGCGTATGCATTTTATCCAACTTTCAGGATCATTTGTTTCTAATGCTAAAGTACGAAGACAGGTATCGTGGTAAACATGCTGACATGGTTCGCAACATTTATTAAGATCATTACTAGATTCACCACAGATAGTGCAACCCAACATCAGGACACTATCATCATTCATTTCATAAAGAAAGCTCCGTTGTGATTCAGTCCTTATAGATTCGGTGTTTTCGCTGATATTTAATTGATTTATTCTTGAGATTAAATCGATGGAGTCTTCTTCCGTGTCATTACCATCATTAACATTTTCTAATTCTTCTTCATCTTCATCTTCTTCTTCACCTTCGTCATCTTCAACCACTATATATCTATCATTTAAATAGTCAACATTTGAGCTATGTGTATTTGAGGTAGAAGGCCGTAAATGCTCTGTCCTCTGCCTGCTTCTCAGATTGTCATATTGATGAACTAATTGAGCAGCAAACCCTTTTCGTAAATTAATATTTGACATAGGTTGATAATGTTTCTTCCCTTCCTCTACCGTACCTAGTACATTTAAAGAGACACTTTCCACTCTACATGTTGGACATTTTAAATCGCTTGAATAGCTATGCCAGGTTCTTATACAATCCATATGATATTTATGATGGCAGGGCAATGTGTCCACCACGACACCTATTAAATCATCTAAACATATATAACATAAATCTGGCTCCATTATTTAAACTCATATGATAGCTTTGATATAATTTTTATCAATATATTGCAGAACATACACTTTATTTGTTCGAATCAATTCCTATTTACACTTTTATAGTTACCTTATTTTAAAATATTTACTAATCACCATCGCTAAACCCTTTCCATTATCTGAAAAAAAAAAAGTGATAAAGATTTAAAAGGTTGGATAAAATGTAACAAGTTTAAATAATAGAAGGTGATTTTATACCTCTTGTTTAAATGTAAAATGAAGGAATAGTAAGCATTACCTCAAGGATTCAGTTATTATAAATATGTCCCGTCATCAATTTGATTTGATTATGTGCATGAGGCAGCCAGGTACAAATATTGGTATGTTATGTGAAAAATGTGATGGTAAATGTCCAATCTGCGATTCATATGTTAAACCAAAAAGTAAAGTAAGGATCTGTGAACAGTGCTCATTTGGTAAAGCATGTACCAGTTGTATTATATGTGGACTTCCCGGCGCTACAGAAGCTTTTTATTGTTGGGAATGTTGCAAGTTAGAAAAGCATAGAGATGGATGTCCTCGAATTATTAATATAGGTAGTAATAGAGTTGATAGGCATTACGAGAAAAAAGCTATTGGTAATAAATAATTTGGAATGATATATAGATAAAGGGACTATGACTATCATATATGGACTGTGCATTTTTATTTCATGTTTTTTAACGATTTTCAGTTTTGTAATTGTTACATGCATTTGGGTATTATATAATTACGTATAAATGATATATATATATAATTAATTTTTGGTAATTATTTTGAGTTTATTGTTGATGTATATCTGTCTTCGTCAAATTATTTGGTGATATGCATTTCGCTAAAGTTCTTCTTTAAAAGTTTAATATTTTTTTACTTAGTTGTCATTTTTTTTTGAAAACTTTGTAAATGCCAAATCATTGACATCTACCTGTTTTGCAAACTCAGTATAGACAGCATTTCTTTTGATTTCATATACTAACCAATCCATTTTAACAGCCAGCTGTCTAATATAGATGATTAAATCATGTTTAGTCTTTGAACTCATTGGGATAGTTTGACGAAAAAATGACAGTTTCCTTTCTAACAATTTTAACTCTTCTATTTTATCTTGTTTAGATTTGATTAATTTATCGACTTTCTCTTTGACCTTCATTTTCATTAATGATACTACAGTATTTTCAATTGTATTAATCTCCAGTGAGCAATTAGAAAATGTTGCCATTATGTTAATTGCATCAGTCCAATCATTTCTATCCTGCTTAGTGGGGCATTTCCAAATATATTTCTTCGAAGAACTATGGATATATAACAAGGTATCTGGATCTTCGTTATCTAATAACTCATCGTAGTTGAGGAATTGCGAATCCATTAATCCTTTTTCATCGGGAACTGTGTCAGAATCATTCAAAAATAAGGAAGAAAAGGCTAGTTTACCAACTTCAGTTTTTGAAATCATAGAAAGTAACCCATTATTATCAATTATCGACTCGAATAATGTAGAAACACCTGGTTGATAATCAATAATATAATTTGATACATTTGATTCAGGATCAAGAACTAATTTAGGTATTGCCCAGTCTCTACTTTCAAAAATTAAAAGGCCATATGAAGTCAATATACAAAACTCTTGTTTCCAACATACTTTACTGTTGTTACCAACAAGTGAAAACTTTTTACTGAAACATAATTCGCTAACTTCGCCCATTTGAATGATTTTCAAGTATAAACAATCATTTTCTTTCTCATTTATAATTTCATAATTTAAATGAGCAATTCTTTCAAATTGGTGACGATAGATTCGTAAATATCCTCCCTTTAGATCTTGAAGAATAGAGATAAATTTATGACCTCTATGATTAGAACTTCTAGGAAATGGCTTGTTTACACACTGGGTATCCCATATTTTGTTTGTTTCTTTTTCCATATTTACAGAAGATAAAGTATTATTGCAAATGTGTTCATATAAATCAATATCATCTCTAATTGAGTTGATATTATTTGTAGCCGATGCATTATTTGGGTTATAGCCTAAATATGTTGATAATGAATTGGATGTAGTTCTATTGCCCATAAATTGGGCTACTGGCAAATGATCGTTAGGAGATAACATTTTACCAGAAATAATAGTTTTGGGTGAATAAAATACTGGTGATGGTGTTGAGGTAGATAAATACAAATCCAAAGATGCATTTAATTTATTGTTTACGTCATTATCTAAAACAGGTTCCTCCTCTTTGGGGAAACCAAATCCTAGCTTTGTTAAATCAAATTTAGGTGACTCCTTTGTAGTTATATTATCGTAAAAATAAGAAAGAATCTTTCTTGGTATTTTATTCCCTGAAGAATCTGTATCATTGTGTACTAAGTTTATGAACTCCTGTTTAGTCATTTTACTTTTATTATTAGGATTATAGAAATCTGTATGTAGCATTAGCAGCGAAAATACAGCAAAATATACTTGGTCGTCATCAACCCATCCACAGAATGAAGATTCTTCCTTATGTTCAGTATAGTATACTTTGCTAAATTCTGTTAACAATCGATCAATTTGCTGAGTTTCTTTAGGTAATTCCAGAAACATTAAAAGCTCACGTAAAGCAACATCTAATGGTATGTCTTTGAATTCAAAGCAATTAGTTAAAAAATAATTTAATGTTTTCTGCTTATATAGATCTTCTTTGCTTGTCAAAATCACACCTATTAA
The DNA here is from genome assembly GCA_030568135.1 of Vanderwaltozyma yarrowii. Classification (NCBI taxonomy): domain Eukaryota; kingdom Fungi; phylum Ascomycota; class Saccharomycetes; order Saccharomycetales; family Saccharomycetaceae; genus Vanderwaltozyma; species Vanderwaltozyma yarrowii. The sequence goes on from JAJLTL010000146.1 coordinate 24,870, forward strand.
TCTTTCATAAGGTGATAATTTGGTCAAATAGCTCTTATAAGATTCATTCATATCCGGTTCAGGTACAGGTGGTAAATCAACTAACGATGGAAGTTTTTGTTGTATTTCATCATTCAACGGAATTTTAATAGATGAGCTACTATGAGTTTTTATATTGACCAAACTACTAATTGCATTGGCAAGTGAACCACTTCTTTTTCTAGTTGATGATGAGTTAGTTGACGATGTAAACATAGGTGGTCTGTGTAAGGAACTATTAGAGCCTCGTGGAGACGATAAAGTTTTTGATAATTCATACTTCGAGGTTACACTGGAATTCGACGATGTATTATTGGACCCTTGAGAGAAACCAGTTTGATTTTGAGCCTGAGAGTTACTTCTTGATCTTGATAATGAAAACTTGTTTGAGAATGTTCCTGAACATGAGCTTACAATTCTTGCAGTCAATGATGATGTTGAGGTGTTTTTCTTTTCATGTAAAGTCAATCCGGTGGGTGAAGATTTAGTGGATTCAGAAAAATCAGAAGTATCCAAAGTTTTGCTACGTACTCTAGTTGACGATTTTGATGTTTGAATTACCTGGCTAATATTGCTGGAATAATATGAACTAGCAGATGAGTCTGGGCTTATCTTACCAAGTGATGGATAGCCAGAATAACTATCAGATACATTTACTGTATCAGAACGCACCTTTCTAATTGGAATGCTATCATTACTGTTATTTTTAGATCTGGTATATGAACTTCGGCGGCTGTAATTAGAATTATCTGGAAATTTTTCTAGACTCCCTTTAACAGGACTAAAAACTATTGAGCTAGTCCTACTATGAAAATTATCATTTCTACTTTCTTTTTGTTGGACTTCAGAATTACTATTAGTTACTTTATAAACTTTTGCCTGCATCAATTCTTTTTTACCATTTATTTTAACAGTAGCATCGCTGTTCTTGTGTAATTTATGTTCAGAATTATTTCTCGAACTTACTGATATGAAATTTAAATCTGGAATACTCATTTTTTTCTTTAGTATACCAATTTTGCTCTCTTTCTTAGGTTTTTGATTTATATTATTATTCCCATCTAACGTATGATTATCATATGTATATGCAACATCCTCAATAGCCTGATTTGAAGGCTCATCTATCTCGGAAGCTGTGATGGTTCTATTTAACTCATCGTTAGAAGATGAATAATCGCTACTATTGGTGTCACATTCAATAGAGTTTTCACCATTATTTAGAGCAACATCTTCTAGTTCTATTTCTTCATCCTCTTCCTCACTCTCTGTTTCTATCGCAGATTTCTCAGGAAAGAACGATATCTCACCATTACCAATTATATTGCTGTTATTATCTAAAAAGTGATTAGTATCCAATTTCGGACTACTTTTATCATTTCTATGTGAATTTTTAGAATTCGAACCCTGGAATATTTTGGATTTAATTCTTGATGCAAAAGAATGGCTCATTATATTTTATGATTGAGTCTTATTACTGTTGTTGAATTATAAAAAAATTAATATTGATTTAATGAAATAAATTATTCATGAATGTAATAAACTATTTTATGCAAATGCAAAAGCTCTATAGAGATTTAAAAAAATTTCTCCTTTTTTTAGCAACCAAAGAAAAGCTGTTTCTAAAGAGAATATAAAATTATTATAGAAGTGGTATAATTTCTATAAACTATTCAGGTCTAGAAAAGAACACTCTGTTTGGTTAGTTGTACTGAATAGATTGTAATTAGTAAGAGTTGATTACAATGAGATTTAAAATTTGATCATTTAGAAAGATTGTTGTTTTTAAATAAAAAACTGATCCTTTATTATGGCTTTTTCAGTATTCGCAGCATAATAATAAATGACAAATTTTTTTGAAAAATTCAACAATTTAAATTTTATTAAAAGAGATAGATGAGCAAAGAATAGTAATTAGAAATTGCTAACAAGTATATCGTAATAAAGTTATTACTTAAGAATAGAGTGACTACTATTAACAGTATAGAAGAAGTCAATCTTATTTTTCTGTTGGTAAAGAAATCAGTGGCTACTAAAGATCAATATCATGTCACTATTATCCGAAGTTGAGTCTATGGATACTTTACCATTCGTTAAAGATAAAACGCCATCTAGGACACCATCGAGTACGAAAATTGTAGCACCTTCTATTGAACAAGTTACTGAAAACTCAGATGAGTTAAGAACTTTAAGAGGTCAGGGTCGTTATTTTGGAATGACCGAAGAAGATGGTGGTATTGTAGAAGCAGAACCTAAATGTAATAATTGTTCACAAAGAGGTCATTTTAAAAGAGACTGCCCACACGTAATATGTACCTACTGTGGTTCTATGGATGATCATTACTCTCAACATTGTCCTAAAGCCATTAAATGTACAAATTGTAATGAAAGCGGTCACTATAAGTCAAAATGTCCAAAGAAATGGAAAAGAGTGTTTTGTACTTTATGTAATAGTAAAAAACATTCAAGAGATAGATGTCCTAATGTATGGAGAGGTTATATTTTAAGAGAGGAAAAAAGAGGTGTATTGAAAAAGACATTACCAATGCATAATATATATTGTTATAATTGTGGTTTAAAAGGACATTTCGGTGATGACTGTTATGAAAGAAGATCTTCAAGAGTACCCAATGATGATGGAAGTGCATTCTCTGGAGAAAATTTATGTAATAAATTGAAGAGAGAATATTTCCAGAACATTGAAAATAGCATGAGAGAGATGCAATATGATCATGACGAAATTGACGATTTCGATTATAATGATTATGAATACAGTAATGATGCATATGACAATAACAGTAATAGTAATAGAAATAAATCAAATTCAAAAAAGCGTAAGTTTTCAAATTTTACTCCTCCACCATATCAAAATGAAAGAAACAGTAATAAAAGATCCAAACATTCTAGTAAGAGTAATTCATCCCATCATCAACACTCACAAAACAGTAGCAAAGGTTCAGAGGTATCACATCCATTAGATTTTCCTCGTAATAAGCAGCCGCATTCCAGAACTCTACAAAATATAGAAAATGCAAGGTACAACCAAAAACCTTCAGGAAGTAGAAGTTCAAAACCATCAAACCATAAGTCTTATAACTCATTTAAATTTAAAAAATAAGCAGCATATGTAACCATTAAATAATAAAAGTTCATAATTATAAAGATTTATTGTTTAATATGATTAAATTGCTCTCCATAATACCACAGAATACACTCTATATAGAAGAGTGTGCATGTAAAAAATAAATGGTCCCTAGCAGGATCGAACTGCTGATCCCCGCGTTATTAGCACGATGCCTTAACCAACTGGGCCAAGGGACCATTCTATTTATGAAAGCATGTAATATATGTGCGTAAGAAATATGCGAATCAAGAGGATTGCACGTGACAGAGA
>JAJLTL010000147.1:0-27327 GCA_030568135.1 Vanderwaltozyma yarrowii
CATATACTAGAATCCTTAAGCGTAACCTTCTGTTATTGACAACGACCCTCTCATTCCCTAAAGGAATTATACAATATCAAGTATAGTCTCTTACAAAGTTGAAAACGTGATTTCGATTTTAAAGGGGAAAAACAATCACATGAATATTTTTTTCGCCATAGTAAATATAAGGTCTCTATTAAAAGGAACAATTGAAAGATCAGTATAATTCCTTCCAAAGCCAATAATGAAAATATAAGAATTAAGATCCTTTATTATTATGAAATAACAAATTTCACCCCTTTATATAAGAATATAGTCCAGACTATGTAATATAATATACGATATATATATATGTATGTACGCTAAAATACTATAATGGCATTTTCAGCGATGATAGTATAATATGCCAATACTATGTTATTAGAATTTATGAATAAAAATTAACTTATAAAAAGATAATATACATTTTTAAATATGATTACATTCTATCGACTGGAGTTAAACCTAATAAACGCATACCGTTATATAGAACTTGTCTAGCAGCAGCATATAAGGCTAAACGGGCAGTAGCTAATTCTTCGGTTTGACCAGCAACCCATAGTACATCGTAACAAGAAGATACTTGATGGGTTAGTTTAAATAAATAGGTGACGATAGTAGCAGGTTCGTGAGTTTTCATAGCATTTCTCAAAACGTCTGGATATTGAGCTAATAGTCTAACTAATAAAGCAGCGGCTGGTTCAGCTAATAAACTGAAATCAGCGTTTGCCCATTTATCTTGAGTAATACCAGATGCATTTCTTTCAACAGATCTCAATCTAGAATGAGCATATTGTAAGTATGGACCAGTGTCACCTTCAAAGGACAACATTCTTTCCCATTTGAATTCGTAATTGTTAATACGTTTAGATTGCATATCTTGAATCATGACAGCAGAGATACCGATTAAATCAGCAACTTCTTCTGGGTTTTCAATTTGAGCATATTTAGTTTCATTCTTTTTCATAACTTCATGCATTTTTTCTTTAGTTTCTTCTAAAATGTTATCCAAGAATACAACGGTACCTTTTCTGGTAGACATACCTTGAACCATACCGAAATTGACATGTTGTAATCTGTCAGCCCAATCGAAACCCATTTGTTTTAAGATTTCAAAGAATTGTGCTGTATGTAAATCTTGTTGACAAGCAATAATATAAATCATCTTATCGAAATGATATTTTTCATGACGATCCATAGCAGCACCAACATCTCTAGTTAAATATAGAGTAGTACCATCAGATTTTTGTACGATAGTCTTACCTAATTTTTTGTTGAACTTAGTTAAATCAATTAAAGTAGCACCTTTATCTTCATGGGTCAAACCTTTTTCATTGAAAATTTCTAAAGCTTTATCCATAGATTTTTTTGAAACTTGTGATTCACCTGAGTAAACATCGTATTTAATATTTAAACGAGCATAAGTATCGATATATTTTTCAATTGATAATTCACGGAATCTTTTCCAAATTTTCAAAGCTTCTTCATCACCATCTTCCATTTTTTTAAAATATTCACGAGCTTTACCATTTGTTGATTCTTCCATTGGTAAAGAATCACCTTCTTCTTCGATATCTTTATTAATACGAACATATACTTCAAATAAATGATGAATTGGGTCTTTTGCTAAAGCTTCTTCACTACCGTATCTTTCGAAACCAATAGCTAATAAACCGAATTGTTTACCCCAATCACCTAAATAATTCATTCTTGTAACATCCCAACCTAATTTTTCATATAAATTTGAGATAAATCCACCAATAATAGTTGATCTTAAATGACCAGCATGGAATGGTTTTGCAATATTTGGAGATGAAAATTCAACAATAACTTTTTTATTTTCAACCATTTTACATGAACCATATTCATCTTTTCTTTCTAAGACATCTGGTACAACAACTTTAAATAGGAAATTTGGATTAAAGAAAAATTGTAAAAATGGACCATTTGCTTCAACTTGTTCTAAAAATTCACCTAATGGGAAATTTTCAGCCCATTGGCTTGCTAAATCTTTTGGATTGGCACCTTTAATTCTTAATCTTGGAACAGGGATTAATAAATCACCTCTTTCCATAGTATTTGTCCATTCTAATGCTGGGAAGATAATGGAAGCTTCAACACCTGAAATTTTGCTTAATTCTTCAGCAATATAGTTTCTCATAACATCGACAACGTTAACATCTGGGAATGAACCTTCAACCATTGTAGGTTCTTTGATTGACAATTTTTTCAATTGTGCAGTAATATGATCCGAACTCATCGTGTTTAAATGTCTGTAACCGGCTGTACTGATCGACTTTACCTTTAATGAATTTGATAAATAACTAAAATTCCTTAATAAACTATTAGAAAATAATGAATAACGACAGGTACAAGAGTTTCTGATTAGTGAATAAGAAAACTTCTTAAGCATAAGATAGAACTTAACACTAGCAAGAGAAATTCTTAATTAATTTAAATGACATCCACAAAAGAAAAACCAAATAACGATGCAAGAAAAAAATAAAAAATCATTAAAACATTGATTGAAATTAGTTTTAAATCAATCAATTAAATTACTTTTTAACTAACCCACTGTATATTGGAAAATAAAAAAACTCTGCATGATAAAAAATTTTTTTTTATTTTTTCTTGCAAATATTCGTAATTTTTTCACAATGCGAAACTTTCTGGCGATGAGTAATAGTTAAAATTTCAAACAGCCCTCTCTTTTTTTCATCTAACTAGCACTTGGCTGCTGGTTTGCTACCAACGGCAACAGTACCATACGGTACTAAGTGGGAAGACGAATATTGTCGATGCATTGCAACACAATACACAAAGACAGAGAGAACATTATATTACTATAGTAGTATAATATCACTTTGGCACCAAAATGGCCATAGTATTAAAAAAATTTGAAAAAAATTTCATTGCGTAAAGAGAGAAAGTTTGTGCGCTTGAGGCTAAATAATGCGTAAGTACGTAAGTGGGATAGGGCAGAAAACGCCATAGTAAAATAATGAATGCTGCTACTAGCAGCTGGAGGGATGAGGTACAGACAGGTACGATAAGTAGGTATATAAAGTATGGGAGAATCTAGCTGATGAGAGGTGAGTCTTCTCTCGGTGCAAGAGAAGTAGATTATTAGGTTGTAATCACTTGACAAGTTGGATCTTGTGACTGACTTCAATGACATTCTTTAAGATACTGGGCTGGATAGCGGGCCACAACACATGCAGGTATTTTTTTAGAAAGGTGACATATTTCATATATGTGATTGTAAGTTGCCCTATAAATATATGTGTCACCAGTGTATGGTGAATTGTAGCGTAACTAATATATATTTTATTACGTACAGTACAGTACAATTCTTGTAGTTGCATACGATATCCTATCACAGTTTTTATTATATCTGTAAATATATAAGTATTTTCCCTACAATTCTTGATTGAAAATTATATTATATTAAAAATATTAATTGCACAGGGTAGTTGGGTAGTTTGCATAAACTTGCCTTATCTCTACATACCAAAAAAAACACTGTTATTAACAAAAAATAATAGCAAAAAAAATATAAATGAAACGGACAGGAATCGAACCTGCAACCCTTCGATTGCAATAGTTTCCGAGAAATTCCAAGATTGAATTGGAGTCGAAAGCTCTACCATTGAGCCACCGCTTCATCTATTAATTCCTTTTTGGGTATATTGGTCTACTTAACATTATATTTGAAACATCATTTTTATTTTTGTTATTGTTTGTATCTCTATTATAAATATAAATGTTGAGTCAATATTGTATTAACAAACAAGGGGAATGTGATATCTTATCTACATGATTAAGTTTTAGTTTAATATATAGTTGCATGACAAAATTAAATCATATTCTTTATTCCTCTGTAGAAAAAATATAATAAACAAGATATATAGTATATTATGAAATACTTATTGCGCACTTATAAAAGTAAGAAATTATTGGAATCATACACACATGCTATAATAATTCTTCTATAGCTGGAAACAAATAATTAAAATGAAGAGTTTCAAGGTAAAATAATCATATATTTAATTTACGACTGGCAATTCCTACCGTGAAACAACTAATTGGAAACATATAGAATGCATTTCTCTTAATTGAAGATAAAAAATTTTATAGCTTTTAATTATCAACTATTATTTCAAGTAGTAATGACACCATTTAAAATATCTCGAAGGGTATTAGTGAGAATAAGCTATAAAAATTGAGTGCTTTTTAATTAAACATATATATTAGGATATCATTTTATCTACCAAACTACAATGGTGACAGTAACTACCATACTTGAGACATTTAGCCATTAGAAAGAAAGATGATAAAATCATAAGGAAACGGAGGATAGTATAAAATGATGTCAGTTCTTTTTGATTACGATTTCCTCCAAGTTTGTACACAAAGATGATGAAAGCAATGTCTCATTATATATTTAAAATATTAAACCTTAGGATTACTATAGTAAACCCTTCATTAGTTATGTATCCGGGGCCCATTAAACGTCATCATTTGTATTATTATCACTTTGTTATGTATTTTATATTTTATACTGCAGTTTCTTTTTGAATCATATTTTTCTCAAAAAAGTAAGATTTAAAAAAAAAATTAAAAGAATGAGATGAGTAAAAAAAAAAAAACTTGTTTTAAAGACTTAAATGAAGTTAAAAACTATTAACACTGATACCTCCCAATTAGTTGATATTATTTAAGATATTGAGAGTATCTGTGTATCTAAAGATGGTTAAAGTGAAAGTTGAATTTCTAGGTGGTCTAGATGTAATTTTTGGTAAGGAAAGAGTTCATTCCGTTACTGTTACTAAAGAAAATTCAGAAGACCCAGTAACTGTTGGTGACTTAATCGATTATATTGTCAAAAATATGATTAAACAAAAAAATGATGTCGAAGTATTCATTGAAAATGATACTATAAGACCAGGTATCTTAACTTTAATTAATGATACGGATTGGGAATTAGAAGGTGAAAAAGAATACGAATTAGAAGCAGGTGATATTGTTTCATTTACTTCTACTCTACATGGTGGTTAAACAGCTATAATTAACCAATATGTAATATAAATGAGCAAATAAATAAACTGTAACTAAATACATATATATATATAGATATATATCTACCTTTTCTAAAAATAAATGATGTATTTTAATAGATATTTTATTTTGAAAAAATGATTAGGTTGAAATTGAAATTATACATATTATGTAATAAAAAATATAATTATAAAAAAATAACAAAATCTTTTGACAAAAAGATTAAAAAAACGAAAAAAAAAAGTTGATAAAAAGTTCAAATTTAAAAAATTTTAAAATATTATTGCATGTAATCACAATACAATATAAAAATTTAATTATACTGATGACAATGTCAACTTCATTTTAGATGTTTTCCTTTTTAACAATAGAAATATAAATTCATCTTCTTGTAAATTCAAGATTTTAACTACAACAAAAAAGTATAGATAAAAGTAATTAATTAGTGAATGTTTAACATTGACCATTTAATAAACCTTGTAATCTAGCAACTTCGTCTTCTAATGCTGCGTTTTTCAACAATAGTTGTTCAACTTTATCTTCTAATTGATTCATTCTTTGAACTTTTCTAGCACGAGAACGTCTAGCAGCTTCAGTGTTTCTAGCACGCTTGACAGCGACTGGATCACCAGATTCTGCGACAACAGGAGTTAATGGAGTGGCACGTTGTTTACGGTTGTAAGCAATGACACCTAAACGATCAACTTTTTCTGTGTTCTTGGTAATAGAACCAGTGCTAATAGTTTTCTTAGAACTTAACTTAGCATCTTCAATAACTGGAGTTGGTAAGAAAGAAGTTGGTGGAATAACATTAGAAGCAACGTTGCTGTTGATTTCTTCTTGAGTTTCTTCAATAGATTCAATTAATTCATTAGCGGTATTAACATCATCAGAAGTAACTGGGATATCATTATCGAATAAAGAAGACCATTGTTTTGGATTTGAATCTAATGATTCGAATTCAAACATTGGAGTTGAATCAGTACTTGAAGAAAAGAAAGCATCAACAACAGCAGAGTCAATTTCTTGATAAGATGAAGAAGGAGAAATATTAGCATTAGCTAAAGCTAATTCAGCTAATGCAGGAGATTCCTGCTTGATAAATTTATCAAGAACTAATTGACCTACTATGGATTGTTCTTCCATGTTGAAATCTTTTTTAGTAGCAGTTGGTTTGATGGTATTAACATTTAAATCCATTGGTAAAATGGTAGCTTCTTGAGAGAAGGAATTGGCGGCTGTATTTGTAAACATAACTTGAGATTGATATTGGGACATTTTTGACTTGTAATAATAATAATAATTGTAATTTGAATTGATTTGATTTGATTTGATTGATTTGATTTGATTGATAATTGAGGATGATTCCAGAAATTTTTTTTTTTTGATTAATAAACCGATAGTGGTAGCATAATTGATAAAATAAAAGAAGGGTAAAGACCGCTAGGGGGAAACTTTATATTTAACACATTTTTAATAATAATAAACACTCTAACAAAAAATTTTAATTTTTAAATATAAAAATATACTGATATGATCGTATAACTTTTTTATATATATCTACTTTAAAATAATAGTAACAAAATAAGGGGGCAATTTAAAAGGCCATTTTAAATAATTCTATTCTTATGATATATGATAACGTAACAAATAAATTTAAAAAATAATAATAACCTGTAAAATATGCTAATATTTTGTTGATTGCGAAAAAGTAGTAAAGATTAAAATATTCTAAAGAAAATGACTATTGATTTTTTTATAAAATATTAACTTTCGCTGGAAGACTTGGAGTATGTCTGAGAATTGAGAGTTTTGTTTGAGTAAAAGTGTGTTTTCTGGTGAGCTAAAGACTAAGATAAAAAATAAATAAATAAATAAATAAGAATATTAAAAATAATAAATAAAGAAAAGACCAATAAGAACAGACTAATAAATAATTTAAAATAAAATTAAAAAAAAAAACTCCTGTTTACGAGAACAAAAATTGAAAAACATGAAGACAAGTAAGAAGAAAGCCGTGTTAAAATTGAAACTGAATAAACAATTTTTCATGCCTTTTATATAACATTAAAAATGTTAAAACAAATAATGCATTTTAAACAATTTTTTTTTTTCGCATTTTTTTTTTTTTGATTCTTCTGGAAATATTAAATTTTTTTCTACAATTTTTCATTTTCCGCATGGAAAATGAAAAAGTAATGACTATGATCCACAATTTTCATTGGTTAAAATGCGGAAATTAAGCTAGATTTTGACTTTTCCTATTAGAACAAATCCATACATTTTCTGTGAAACTTCGCGTTACCCTTTTTTTCTACTTCGGTTGTTACCTTCTTTAGATAAGTTATAGAGAAATCGGGTAAGAGAGAAGGCGTTTTATTGTAACAAATTATTTTTTTTTTTTTTTTTTTTTTTTTTCATAAAAGAAAGAAAAAAACATTGAAAAGTTAAAATAGTTTATAAACACGGTTTGCGGTGCACGCATGTAAAATTAAGTTTTATTAGATGATGTTTACGTACGCTTATATATCACGTTAACGAATAAATAAAAACTTTATTTTGTTGGTTGTTATTGTTTTTCTCAGATTTTTGAGATTTTTGAGATTTTTGCCAATTTAAAACAGTCACTTCAAAATAAAGGGACTAGAGCACTCATTCATTCATTTGCTTTATTTGGGGGGAAAACTTAGTGATAATGTAGTTTTCCGGGTAAATAAGGTTAGTTAGCATTTTATCGTGGCACAGAATAAAACTCTATTTTAATTTTATAGTTTAAGTTAATTAATTTAATTTACATTAGGGAGAGGGTCCTCTTTATAGGGCGGATACATTATGTGAAGATATTTACTTTTTAGTTATTAGCAATATAACAACGTTTAATATGACGTCGTATGATTGATTATACTTTAAGTAAATTCTTAATAAAGTTGATAAATCTTTATATATTAAATAAATGGGACTTTCAATATAGTCAGACAAATTCTTTGAATCTTATTATTTCAACAAAATCTTATCTCCCTTTTTGGTTTCATATTTACGTGACATATAACTATTTGTATAGATTTTTTTTTTTTTTGTTTCTACACAAAAGTGTAAAATGATATTCATAACAAAATGTTAATTTGTATCTCATTTCAATTTTTTAAAAAATTAAATTGATAGTTTACTATTTTTCTTAGGAAATACGAACATCCTGGAAACGAGGATAAACAGTATTAAGAATTGTATATTTTAAAAAAATTCTTTATTTTATAGTCATAGAAATAAGTATATATGTGTTAACAAAATCAAAAGTTAATAACAGAGTGATATTTGAATGATAATAATTATTAAAGAAAAAAAAGAAAAGAGAGGAAACAAAACGAAACGAAACGAAACGAAAGTACACCGGAAGATCAAATAAATGCTATAAGTTTTCCTTTTACCATAAGAGGAATGTAAATATTAGGAACCGTATAAATTTTTAAAAAACTATTTTAATGAGTTATTTTTGTCTGGGGGTGGGAACAATAAAAAACCCAGGAATTTTGCTTTGTTAAGATAAATTTCAAATATTATTCTAATTTTCCTATTAAATAGTGATCAGTGTACTTCTTATTAGTGTATCATCAAAAAAAAAAAAATAGTAATGAAACTTTTTTTTTCAAAACATATGACGTAACATATATTATTTTCCTGTATTATTTTAACAACATTTACGTAGAACATCCGTTCCCTGTCAAAAATAAACAACAATAAAAAAGCTAAGCGCTTAAACTTTTTGTTTTTTTCTTACCGTTACGCTCGCTTTTGATGCGAGGATGCATCAAAGAAAGAAAGGAAGAAGTTAAAAAAAGTTTTTTTTTGAATATCCGTTGTTGTACGGAGATCTCTCCGTCCTTTGTTAAAGCTTGGTATGTATATGTATCTACGTAGTTATTGTTGTTGTTGTTGCTTTTGTTTTACCCATATTATTTGCTAACGAATAGGTTTATTATCATTATATTATTTTATATTGAACCGTATGTAGTACCACATATGTTATATTACCTCTTTTTGCTTACTCAAGATATTACTTGCCAGTATATATAACAGTATATTTTTAAGCCCTGAACTTTCAGTTTAACCTGTTCTACATTGTTTTCTGGCGGACTGTCTTCTTTTACTCTATTTTTGCATACACCCACTTCTCTACAACATCTTTACTGGGTTCCCAATAAACCTCGGAAAAGTTAAAAAAAATAAAAAAAAATTAAAAAATTCAGTGAAACTAGCGAATAAAGAAAATATTAAAATAGGTCGCTACATATACCGTTCAAAAACTTTTCCCTCTAGGTTTCTCTTATTGATATTGTTCAAATGATACTTTCGAAAACACTGTGAAAATAAGGTATAAACATTCTCGATTGGAAATCTTAAGAAAAACCTTTTTATTCATTTATGATAATAACTATATTATTATTAATGTTTCATCCATTTTGAAAATTTGTTTACAATTTGACGTTATTTAAATTTTATCTTCAATATAAATATATCAACTATTCAACTCCACAAGAAGTATTTTCTCTCTGAAATTTTAACTTTTGTGTTTTTCACTTTCTGTGCTTCTTCGTATCACTACTTACTTTTCTATGTTATGGGAAATCTTTTCATTTAGTTGTTGTTTTTTCCCCATTATTAATTTTTTTTTTCTGTAGTTTTACTGTGCTATATGTCCTTTGTATTTTAGTTATCAAGAATTATAATTATAATCTGTAATTATAAAATTTTTTAATAAATACTGATTAGAGCCCTAAATTCCAGGAAACAAATTGGTCTTATTAGTGATTAGTAATTGTTAAAATTCATCTATTTATATATATATATATACATCATCTATATATATATCATATTGATATTCAACGAAAATCGCTAATAAGTAAGAATTTGCTAACATTTGCTAAGAATAAGTATTTATAATCCATTCCTCAATCTCTCTATCTCTCTATAAATAAAGTTTTTGGTTATTTTCCAAAAATAAAAAAAAAAGGAAAAAAGAAGCCCACTATTAGACGTACGGTCTTATTTTCCAAAAATTTAAAAATAGAATTTAGTTTTTGTTTAAGGTTAATACTTTTAAGAGTATTTGGAATTGTATCAGAACCTCAGTGCACAAATAACAGATAGGTCTTAATTTAGATTTGAAATCTCTTTGCTTTATTGTTGCATTCATTGAAATTAAGGTTTTTTAACTTTTTTTGGACATTTTTTTTTCCAAATTTATAACTTAATTATAATACATAAATTGAATCATAGTTCAATATAGGAAAAAAAAGATATATTTGAAACAGCTTTTTCTCCATTAGCTGTCTCGATTAATTGGTCTACTTTATATCAAAACACACTTTTTTGAACATCAGATTAATTCAACTTTTAAAACAAATTATTTTTAGTATCGTCATTACAAATAAAAATACTAAAAAAAAAAGCATATATATATAAAAACATATATATATGGTTATTTCCTTGTTATTACCATAAGATTAAGGATTATTAAGTTAAATTCTTTACTCTATCATAGGCTGATAAATATAGAAAATAGATGGATATTGAACCGACATTTAAAGGGTATATTGAAGATGAAACCGATGTTTTATTACTATTAGAAGCAACATATCAAGGTAAATTGAATTATATTACAAGAAGACCTTATGAAATTGAGAGATCAAATTTAATTACCTCTGGAAATATTTTTGTGTTTATTGAAGAAGTAACAGGAATTAAAAGATGGACGGATGGTATCTATTGGTCGCCTTCTAGAATTTTAGGTAAATTTCTGATTTATAAAGAATTGAATAAACCACCAAAACAGGAACCAGTTGTGAAGGGGAATACTGTAAATACTAATTTTAATAAGATTGATAGTATTGAAAATAAAAAAGATGATAGAATTTCAGCAAAGAATCCTTTATATCATATGATGGAACCTCCCAATGTACATTTAAATATATATAGAAATGGGAATGAAAATATTGTTAATACTACATCTTCTAGCCTAATTTCCGTTAATTCTTCTGGTATTCTATCGAATGATAATACGTTTGGTGAAAATAATGTTACAGTGAAAAAAGATTATCTGACTGTAGATGATGGTGGTTCAAGTATAAACATTGGAGATACGTACAAATATACAGGTTTTATTAAAAAGACGATTTCTGTGAAATTAAGAGAATCGGCAACCTCAAATTCTTCACAAACTATGCACATTGTTTCATATTATTTAATGGATGATGTAAAACAAAAGAAATTAATAACGCCTAAAGAATCTATATTATTAAGGGAAATCATACCTTCTAAACAATTTATTGCAGCAGTAGACGAAACTATATTGGGTAATGGGAGATTGACAGCAAATAAAAATGGACAATATTTATTGTCCTCCGAGCAGTCACCGATACACTCTTCTTCTTCGTCTTCTTCTTTAATATCAATGTCAATATCCTCAGCATCAACATTATCATCGAGTGTCCAACAAAATAATAGTGGCATGCATGGCTTTGATATGAAATCGGATTTATTAACTAACCATCATATTGATAGCATCAAAAATAATAGTAGTTGTCATGCAAGTGGTAGAAATAATACTAATAATACTAGTCAGATGTACCCATTGTATTCTGAGAATTCGTTCAATAATCCACAGGTAATGACTCCTATGGTTAACCATAACAATTATGTACATGATAAAGGCAATCAGTTTAACTTCAATACTGTTAATCCAAACACATACAATAATAGCAGACTGGGTATTCATGGTAACCATATCAATTATAGTGATATGAATAGCACTAATGATCAATATTATCAAATGCCTCATCAGCTCCCTGCATTAGATGAACAAAATATCGCACAAATACAGCATTCTTCTCGTACAAGAAATTCAAGCTTAATTTCCCCACTTCCGAATAATACTACTCAAAATTCTGGACAATATCTTCTCCAAAGTACAGCTCTGCCTTATCAAAGTTTTAATGTTTATCCAAATGAGCACAAGTATGATAATGGCGATAATATTAATATGTATAATGAACAACTATTACCTTCTTTCATTCAACTTCCTAAAAATAAGAATAACCTAGGACCTAACTTTGCATCTTTTAGAAATCCAACAAATATAACACCATATTCAACTTCAGTGAATAGTACCCTACGAGTCCCAGACCCAGGAATCTTAGAAACTATTCAACATAAAAAACCTACTTTGCCGCTCCCTAGATATAATAATTATCCTAATTTTAATGACATGGATAGAGTTCAGAATAATGAAAATATTAGGATTATGCCTCCGATTAATTCTACACGGAAACTCGATATGGCTACTACTATTCCAATGCGATATCAGGTAGTTGAACGCAATAAAACAATCAATGGTGATGATTGTGATGTCCCAAATAATGCCTGTAATAATAGAGATAGAATTTTCAATGAAAAAAACTGACTAGACCTAGTATCATGATTTTACAAAGATGTATATATAACACATTAATAGACCTAAAAAAAGAAAGAGAAAAGCAATACACTACTATTATTTGCGTATATCTTCAAGTTTCTTATTAAAAGAAATATTTTGTATATAAACTTTCATATCCCCGTCCTGTAACAAAATTATCAGCTAGTATATAAAAACATATTGCATTTAGATACAATTACATCAAGAACTATTTTTTTAGTTCTTTTTTCTACTATACAAAGTATAAGTTTGGGATGCTACCACCTAGCGTTTTATTTTAAGATGATGCATATTAGCAATCACGTAATTAAACAACATCATCGAAGTATTTTTACATCTGCTTTCTACTTCAGAATGACGGCTTCTTAAGATAATTAATATGTCTATATATGTACTGCCAAACTTAGTAAAATTATCGATATTTCTTTCCAAATAATAGAATTGATTTATTGAAAATTCTATTTCTTAAAACTAGATTATTCTAATCCTTGATTGTCAGCTATAAGTTAACAGTCAATAGGTTAGATATGTTATGATACCTCGTACCAATTATATCGATGAATGAAAATTGTCAATCGGGTTTGTTTTATGGGGCCGAAAAACATTAAATAAAAAAAATAGGAATGATGATTGAGTAAGATTGTATATGTAAAAGATTGATTATTATGGCAGATCGTATTATGCATGTAGTTTTTATTGATACTTGACGAGACTCAATATCTTTTTATACTCATCTGTATTTATTGGCAAAAAAAGATCGAAGCTACTTCAATCAATACTTGGGTATATTTTATTTACATTTTCTTATTACAAGTAAGAGAAACGATATTAGTAATTTGTAGTTTGTTACTGAAATTTTGTCATTGACTCTCTATATTTTTACCAAGCTAATTGAACTTAAATTCGAGGATATATATAATTGTTTTAATAAGCATTATTATTATTTACTCTCTATACTATCATGGGAAGTGATGAAACTACTAACAGTAATGGATTTACGGATGTCAAAATAGAGAGAAAGGGAAATAAACAAGATGATTTACTGTGTCCGGATGGAACATATCCAATATCATCTACAGATATAATTGAGCCATTGAAGAGAACATATATGAAAGTAGCTTCACAAGAAAATCAGAATATTCATACGGCGAAACATGCTATTCTGGGTATACATCTAACTGAAACGAAAATAACGGCTTTATCTGGAGCTTTAGCTGGGTTTGCATCTGGTATTCTTGTATGTCCATTAGATGTTGCAAAAACTAGATTACAAGCTCAAGGTTTACAGTCATCGGCAGAAAATAGATATTACAAGGGTTTGTTTGGTACTTTATCGACAATTGTTAGAGATGAAGGTGCAAGAGGTCTATATAAAGGTTTGGTGCCGATTTTAATGGGCTATTTGCCAACATGGATGATCTATTTCTCTGTTTATGAGTTCTGTAAAGAATCATATTCTCAAGAATTTTTGCAATCTGATTTTTTGTCCCATTCATGTTCTGCTATTACCGCAGGAACTGTATCTACAGTCTTAACAAACCCAATATGGGTTATTAAGACTAGACTTATGTTACAAACTGATATATCCAAAAATTCGACACATTATAGGGGTACATTTGATGCATTTAGAAAAATTTACTCACAAGAAGGTTTTAAAGCACTCTATGCCGGGCTGGTACCGTCATTCATTGGATTATTCCATGTAGCTATTCATTTTCCAGTTTTCGAGAAACTTAAGATTGCATTCAAATGCAAAACGAGAATCGAACATGTGAGTGTAGTTCACGGCGATAATAATACAACTAAAAATATTGTAAAATATGAATATTCTATTAATTTGCAAAGATTAATTTTGGCATCATGTATATCAAAAATGATTGCATCAGTAATTACATATCCCCATGAAATACTGCGGACCAGAATGCAATTGAAATCAGATTTACCTAAATCTGTCCAGCATAAAATAATTCCTCTAATTAAAACCACATATTTACGGGAAGGTATAAGAGGGTTTTACTCTGGATTTGTCGTTAATTTATTAAGAACGGTTCCGGCATCAGCAGTAACCCTAGTTTCATTCGAATATGTACGTAATTGTTTAACAACTCTAGATAGTACTATGTTAGACTCTTAGACAAATATTCAAAAGAATATGCATTATTACTTTCCTACATTTTATCCCAGCTGATTCTAATCATAATTCATCTTTACTTCATTTTATATTTGTCTAATCTATATATTCCCATCTTATTTATAAACATATTATACATTATCATCTTATTCATATATAGACTAATAAATTAATACTATATTTCTTATATAATGAGAGGGTTTTCATTAATGACTTAAATTTTAATCATTAATTCGAAACAGTTTTTTGTTTTCATTAATAACCGCCAAAAAAGCAGTTATTTGAAAACGAAAATAAATAGTAATATAATTTGCTGGAATAATAAAAATGCGGAGAGATTTATATGATTGAGAGTAGAAAAGAACATTTATGAGATTATAAAACAATATGTTGAAATTTACCTACTCAATAATATGCCTATGCATTTTTATAATAGAGGGTATATATTTCACAGAAGCGAATGCTGTTGTGAATTCAATAAATGAATTCCCAGAGCCTCTGACAATATCTAATTTCAAAACAGAACTTGAAGAGGGTATTCATATTATTGAATTTTATAGTCCATATTGTTCACATTGCAAGCATTTAGCGCCAATCTGGAATGAAACTTGGTATGAATTCAGGGAAGAAAGTCTACAACTAAACGTCAAATTTTCGCAAGTTAATTGTGTTGAAAGTGGTGACTTATGCAAGCAAGAAAACATTAGAGCATACCCAGATATTAGAGTATATGGCCCAGAAGGTTATATTAAAACTTTACCTCCCAAAACTCCAAGAACAGTTGAAAATTTAATTAGTTTTGCTCATGAAGAAGCAGCATCTTTAAATGTAGAAGCAAACAAGATAAAAGCCCCTGTACAATTAATAAATAGAGGGAGTATTCAATTACAAAATAAAGATTTGGTAGATATATTGTCTGGAAACCGGTCTACCTCATATTTGGTTTCATTTTGGCCGTCTAATAATCTTGTGGATTTAAATAATGCAGCCGATTTCAAAAATTGCCAAGAATGTGAAGAATTTAAAAAAACCTGGCAAGAAGTTTCAGATACATTGCATCTTGACGGTATCCAGGCTGCTCATTTCAATTGTCTTTCAGGATTGAATATCTGTAAAGAGCTAGGATTTAAGGAACTTATCGATAAACGTGATGGTGAAGATTCATTACCTAAAATTGCACTTTTTTTGCCCAACAAGAAGACTAATAATTTTTTTATCTTCGAAAATAATTTATCATCTGATATATCCATTTATCAGGATTTTGCAAAACGAACATTATGGAATAATTTTGCTCCTGAGATTAGTATAGATGATCTTAAAGAGATTACACAGAAAAACGTGAGTTATCCAAATTTGCAAGATAATAAAAAAGTGTATATGGTATTTGCTTATGATCCTGAAACTACTTTTCAAGAAGATTTTGATATTCTTGAGTATCTCATCGAGCCATTATCCAGGATTGATAATATTTATCTTTGCAAATCTAAGTCAGATTTAATGCCGTTTGTATATGATTCCTACAATGACATATATAAAATGATAAATTATAATTCGAGTGAACCAGAAAAGGTCCTGAATGATAAGTATATTGCATTGCAATTTTTAACCCAATATCCAACTTTCTTCATATTTAAAGATGGACTTCAAATTCCCTATGTTTTCCATGCATATTCCACAACAGAATCAAGAAATCCTACTTTTATAATGTCGTGGTTAAATGAGCATGTGTTGCCTTTTATTAATGAAGCTACTCCAGAGAGTTTGGAAGATTTGCTTGAATATAATACACATATTTATGACATTCTAGCAATTCAATTGATTGATACTTCGGATGAAAAAAATATTATTGCCAGTAACGATTACATAAGTAAGTTGATATTAGCCTTCTATGATTATGAAAACATTAGAATGGGGTATATTAGTGATCTTGTATCTGCAAAAAGGACGAAGAAAGCTGAGCGTATTTCTGAGCTTAAAAGAAAAAAATCGTCTCTTTCAGCAATAGTAAATGCACAAGTACAAGATGTTGAATATGATAACAATAAAAATATACTCCTTTCCTACATTGATATTTCGAAATATAATGAATTTCTTCAAAACTTAGGGCTTGGGGCTGCTGATTATGCATATAGTGCAGGAAACTTAATCTTAATTGATAAACATAACAAAAATATTTATGATGTCGATATATATGGAAATATCCTTTCGAGTTCATCACCACATATAGTAAGAGAAACTTTACTAGCAGTTACTATTCCTGAAGCTTCTCTACATAGAGGATATCTTGCTGGAGAAATGAATACAAGACGCCTTGATATAAAAAAGAAGAGTAACTCTATCCTTCAACGAATTGATAAGCCAGTAATACTAATTGGGTTTTTGCTAATCCTTTTTATATTGCTTTGGAACTACCGCAAACACTCAATAAAACGTTTGTTACACCATGGATCAGAATCATCGTCGTCTTTTCAAGGAATTTTAGGAAATGAGAAACAGAAATTTCAAGATTAGTATTTTATAATATGCATTAAATATATATATATACATCGATGTGTATAAACCAAATAGCCTGATATAAAGCTCAAAGTAAAGGTTGATGGTATTTAAGGATCCAACTACTCTCTTTATCCGAAATTAATAACATCATGCAAGTTAGATAGGTTTCTAATAACACCAAACCACATGAAGATAGGATTTTATTATCTATTTTTTTATCATTATTTATGAAATCCATACCCAAAAGAAAAACAATATGACTACTGAAAATATTATCAACCAAGCTTTTATACCAATCGTGGAATTCTTAGCCATGACCATCATATCACTAAAAGTGTTTTTTAATTTGGCGGTTGCACTCTCAAAGTTATCACCTAATGTGTCAAGAGTTTGGTTACTACCTCTGATTTCATCACCCATTTTCATTGATAATACCTTTAACGCCTTTATTTTATCACCCATTACTGACATATTCTCTTCACTCTGAGACTCTAATTGAGCAAGCGTACTTTGGGAATAATCTAATTGTGCATTATTATAAGGAGATGAAGGATTATTCTCTTTGGAGTCATTAGTTGAGCCAAATAATTGGGTTCTATTATTATCACGCTGATATGGGGTAGTGTTTGTATATCTAATATGGAAGAATTATATCTGTTAGTGGTCAAAACAATACATTGAAGTTACAAAAAAATCATCAAAACGTACCTTGTACTCATAGTAAATTTCTTACTCAGTACTAGTGTTGTGTAATCTCAATAATTGTATTATCGATTTTAATTGTTTTGGCACTTTACTTATAGCAATTTATATAATTCACGATAAAATTCACGGTATAATTAATATTTTTTTCAGCACCAAGTAAGCCTCTTAATCTGAAATTTCAGAAACTACTAGATGATTCAGTAATTTTATACGAATAATTGGTATTAGTAACTATTTAAATGGATGCCTCATCATATTTGATATCTTTAAATCACTTGACCAATGAAAAGTATATCAAGGTCAATCAAAAGTATAATCAGTATAAAACATGGATGAACCTACAGGAGAACCAATATCATCACTTTCAAAGGTAAAGCATATAATATTAATTCTATCTGGGAAGGGTGGGGTTGGCAAAAGTTCGGTTACAACTCAAACGGCATTAACATTATGTAGTCTAGGATATAAAATTGGTGTCCTCGATATCGATTTAACAGGTCCTTCTCTACCAAGAATGTTTGGTTTAGAGGATAAATCAATCTACCAATCAGCTGAAGGGTGGGTACCAGTACCTGTAAATACAAATGGTACAGGTACTTTAAGTGTAATTTCATTAGGATTTCTTTTAAATGATAGAGGTAACAGTGTTGTTTGGAGAGGACCTAAAAAGACAGCAATGATAAAACAATTCATGACAGATGTTAAATGGGGTGAGTTAGATTATTTATTAATCGATACACCACCAGGTACTTCAGATGAGCATATTTCTATTGCTGAAGAATTACGATGGTCTCAACCTGATGGTGCAATTGTAGTAACAACACCACAGAGTATTTCTACTGCAGATGTAAAAAAAGAATTGAACTTTGCTAAAAAGGTTAATTTAAAGATTCTTGGAATTGTAGAGAATATGTCAGGTTTCATATGTCCTCATTGTGAAGAATGTACCAATATTTTTTCCAGTGGAGGAGGTAAAGTATTGGCAGAAACATTTAATGTCCAATACTTAGGTAATATACCAATAGATCCTAAATTTGTAGAAATGATAGAAAGCCAGACCACCAGTGACAAAACATTATTGGATTCATATTTGGAATCATCATTATATCCCATATTTAAAGATATAATGACAAAGGTCCTAAAAGAAGAAAATCCAGCAAGGTGCTAGTGATTAAGTATATCCCTACGTTAGAGATGTGTAAATTATTCAATTTTTTATAGCTTTTATATTTTTTAAGAAAAATTTTGAAGTGTTTAATTTATATTTTGACGTATTTGAAAGGTCTTCAACAACTTTAACATTCAGAATCTATTAAAATGATTCAAAATATTAATTATAATCATTCTTTATAACTAAACTTCTAGTTTCTGTTTTTATTTTATATACTAAAGCTATATTTAGTTACTTAACTCAGAAATAATATAATTTAACTTTTTGTGTAATTGAGTGGCTTTATTTTGAGACACAGTGAAACATATTATTATTGTGCTGTGAAATACTTATTGTACGCTCATTTTTCAGCCTGTCTTTTACCGACAAGGAAAGGAGGTCTCCCCACTACCAATCGCCTCTTTTTTTATTTTTCGAAAAAATTAATGAATTAATCCTGTATCTGAAAACCAGAACTCCGTTAGTTTATTTGTCAAGTAAGTTTTCTATAAAAAGGTATTGAAAATTGTAAAAAAATTTATAATTATACATACCTATACACATCAACACGTTTATCTTTGTATGAAAGTCGGTGTTGTATTGTCTTTTACAAATGGATTGGAATTTCTGTTGGGGTTCAGGATATAAATATCCGAATCAACATCTAAAACAACCTTTGCTTGTTTACCATTACCAATCCACCACTTCTTTTGATCAGAACTTGGAGGTGGTAATCTCATCCCACGTTTAGCATCTTGATTAATAACTATAGGATTAACAAAGGTGGTTGAAGTGTTCTGCTGATCAAATCCATCAAAAACTAGTGACCCGTCACTTAATAAAGATATCTTTTCTTCTTCATCCAGCCCAATTAGTTTCTCAGTTATTCGTTCGTATATTTCTTTCGAAAGCTGCGACTTTTTTTGTTCATCTACAACTGTTACTCTTGCTTTAAAGGTCGCATACACTGGTCTATGATCAGAAAATAAAATGTTCTCTGCGCAACCATATCTTAATTGGGTCAAGACCCCACCTCTGCTTAAAATTCTATCTGTCCAAGCTGGTATCCTCATTTTCTCACTAGTATCATAAGTTTTTGTCCCTGGGTCAAATTTATAGGTTGGTGGGAATGTGATCTCCATTTCATGATAGTATGGAAAGGAAGCACCAGCAATCATTTGCTGATTTAATTGATCCCTTTCAAATAATTTCCCATACTCATTAGATAAAATTAATCTCCGTACTTCTTCATTAGACATCAATATCCTATAATTAAAATCACCCATCCATATGATAGCATCGTGATCTTTAATTTTGAGACCTTTTGAAAATCTAATATTTTTAACGATAGTTTTATAATCACTATGTCTTTGTTCAACATTGTCCAATCCAGCTGCTAAATGAGACACAATTACACAAAATTGTGTAGCAGAATACTTAAAACTGACAGAAACTGCACCTTTATTAGATGCCATACCACCAAATCCTGTTTTCTTCACATCACCCTCTATATGTTTTACTTTCATGTATTCCGATTCACTCAGAAACAAAAGAAGTAGGATACCACCCAATTGACTGCTCCACATACAAACGTATTTTTTATCACTATTCGAGTCGTTTATGACATGTAGTATCTTTTTTTCCCAATATTGTTTTACATAAGGATCTGTAGAAACCATTTGTCCAGGTGTTAGTTCAACAACTTCTTCCAACCCAATAATGTAGACATCTGCTGTGCCATTTATACCAGAATCTTCCGGAAAGATCCATTCCTGAATATCATCCGAAGATATCTTACCACTTATGTTGAAAGTACCAGTAAATATACTGATATCTTTCTCAAATGAGAAGTTATTTTTCATTTGCCTCAAATGTTTTGAAATATATAAATTTAAAGGATCGTATAGTTTCACCCTAGAATTAAGTAGTTTGGAATATATTTTTCTGTATTTACTTTGATTTTTAACATTTTTTGAATAGGCTCTCTCTAGCCAATAGTAATTTTCGATCCATAATTTATCGTGTACTTCAATAAACGTATTCCTTATTTCAAATGCAGATATTTCCTTCGTAGCAACTTCTAATACTTCTTTACTGACCAATTTTTCTACTAGGTTAATCTTCTTTATTGAGTCAAAGGCGCTAATTCTCAAAGAACCAGTCTGTTTACCAATATATATCCCCCGTTGAATATCGTATATAAATGCACCAAACTCGTAGATATCCTGTTCTAATAGATATAACAACTTATGTGGTGATTTCAGAAGAGTATCTGAACTGTACTGAAGTGTAGTCATTTTTAAACCTTTTACGTCTGCACATTTTTTATAGGCACTTGAGATAGCATCTTGAGATTCACTTTTTGGTTTAACGATATTTACGATGCTAACCACCCCGTACTTAGATTCCAAATTATCGAAGTGTCTGTCAAATGCAACTTGGGTATTCTCAATTTCTTTTGTAATTTTTATTTTTTTTCCATATAGTATCTGACTATCTACAACTTCCCAAAATAGTGGTACATTTGCACTTACTTGGGTATATGAAAAAATATATCTGTCTGTCGATACTATGATTTCAGTTTCTATAAAATTAGAAACCTTCCCTTCATCATTAATACCTTCAAGATCAAATACATCTTGCTTATTCTCAATCGAGATCCTGGAAATTATAGTAATAGAAAAGCAATGATCATCATCTTCAACCATTGTTGTCTTACAAAATCCTCTAACTAAAGAGGTAAGAAATTCACCACCATCAAATATTTGTCTTTGCTCGATAGGCATTCTCTCTCTCCAAGTTATTACTTCGTTGATTAAACTCTTATTCCAAATGAAATTTAAATCTTGATTATCAATAATATAATCCATATTATGGGACAAACCATGGCTTTTGACCGCATTGGATATATCATAATCTCTCGAATAATAGAAAGTACCATCACCCAACAACTTTTTTATTGATCCACATGGATGCTCATGTATTAGCTTTTCGGTATTTTGTTCAGTAATGTCATATATCAAGTAATCGAAGATGGGACTATCTAAACTATAGAAGTCAACATCTAATACTTTATATATATTTTCCGTAGGTGTAACTTTATTATTTTCGATTGTCCATCGAGGAAATCCAACCTTTTGAACACCCGTTATTACTCCTACAAATAAATCACCATCTAGGGAAATAACACCTAATAGACCATTGAAAATCCTATTCTTCACTTCTGTATACCTTTCTGGAATAATTTCATCATCTGTTAAATATTTTATTGTGATAGCAGGGCCTTGGTTAACTTGTTGTGAGACATTACTACCTAACGGTTTTTGAAACCTTCTGAATGATAAATTATAGCCATTGGAACATATTACAATTTCTCTAGGTTCTCGTCCTATATATAATTTCATTATTGTAACTTTATTGATAGTTGTTTAGTTGTGCCTGACAATCCTATATATCTCACAAATCCTAACTTTTAAAGATCGAAGAGTCAAATTTTATCTTAATCTATATTAATCTTCTGTAATATTTGATTTATGCAATTCCGTTTTAGCGAAAGCCGCTTTGCCTAACCCCATTTTCAAGAAAGAAGATTTTAAGGAAAATAATTATTCATGATCTCTTGGATATATACACCGTATATAATACTATAATACTAGTATTATCTACTTATCACATTTTGAACTACTGGCCCACGAGAGTGTACAAAGACATCTCCAATTTCTAGACAAGACACAAAAAAAACACTAGTGTTATGTAAAATTAAAATTTAGAGTTGACATTATCTTAACAAATTATTGATTGAAATAACCTGGCTTATATTGTGTAGAGGTGATAAAAGACTTGAGAAGATGTAATATATTGATAATAAAAAAGATATAGTTCTCTTTAGTAATAACATACTCAATATAGGATATCAACTATCTTCGTGATTATGATATAATATAAGGATCGCAGGGAAATATAAAATAATTATCATCACGTGCTAGATTCCATTTATTTTTATATATTTGAAAATATTTTCAAATATTATTCCGAAACTATTTAACAAAAATAAAGTTTATGTAAGATATCCGAAGCAAGAATAAATGTTGAAATGCATGATACCCAAGATTTCCTTTGTTGTTAATTGTTCAAAAAAAACTATCTAGTATTGCCCTTAGTACCCATGATTAGTTTATATAATGTCGTCTATTTTTGAGTATTCTATTTTATTATAGTTATTTATAACTTAACAAGGAGTTTACTTATTAAAGTATTGTAGGGGATCAGTCATATATTAAGCTTGCTTTTTGGAATAATTTTTTGCTACTGCCATTGTTTTTTAGTTTTTATAAGTGTTTTTGTGTTACTGTGTATATTTTTAGTTTAAAAGTTGTTTGTACAATTAGAATTGTAGGAATAAAATAAATAAATATCTATAAATAAGAAAAATATGATTATAATTATTTAATTATATTTTTTGAAGACACAAAATTGTATAATTTTTTTTAATTTGTTGGTTCTGAGAAAGCTCTGTAAGTTGTGAAATCTTTATCTTCAGAAACCAAATCAATAGAAGTATTTGGTGCAATAAAGAATACAAAACCTGGTTCAGCTTTAATTTTAACATTATCACCTACAATAAAACCATTACCTTTTGTTGTGATTAAAATACTTGGACCATTCAAACCTTCAAAATGTCTAGTACCAACACCCTCCGTGAAAGTAGTTGCAAGAATTGCGAATTCGTCAATTGGTGGATTAAATAGCAAAGTTTTACCAGAACCAGATGATCTTGGAAATTGTTCTGGCTTCATTTTTTGTTCACTTACAGGATCATATGCATAAGTTAACATTGAAACTAAATTTTTAACATCTTTAAATTTTGGTGTAAAACCTGCTCTAACAACATTATCAGAAGCTGCCATACATTCAATAATATCACCTGAGATGTAAGCATGTGGATCTTTTGCCTTTAAGAAAATAGCTTCACCAGCTTTTAATTCACAATAGTTTAACATTAAACCACCACAGAATAAACCAACATCATTTGGAAATTGTTTATTTAATTTAATTAATAATTGTGGCAATTGAGAATTGTTAAAATCTGATGGAGAATTATTTGCTCTATTAATTAATAATTTTGCTTGAGTTTCAATTTCATTATCAGAAGCATTCATAACTTTACTGAAAACAGATTGTAAAAGTTTTTTATTTGAAATATCATCATTCGAATCTTTAACAACATTCAATTTAATATTATTAATAAATTTTTTTGAAACTTCATCACCAACAATTGTTGAAAATTCAGGTAAATTTTTTAATTCATCAGCAATTTCATCTAATGGTTTAAAACCACAAAAACCTTCGAAATCAGTAACAGCAATAGCCATTTCTGGTTTATGATTATCATCAGGATAATTTGCTGGATCTTGTTCACGTAAAATTTTACCTAATTTTTTATCTGGATGAGCTTGAATTGATAAAACTTTTTCAATTGATAAAACTTTAAATAAAAATGGAATTTCATTTTTAGATTTAAATTGTGAAATAATACCATTACCTAACATTTCAGTTGGTTTTGATTCAATTAATTCATTTAAAGTTTTTTTATTTTCATGACTTAAAGATGGAACTTTTGAATGTGTACCCATCCATAATTCAGCATATGATTTTGTTTCATCAATTTTCAAAGTAGGATCTGAATGACTAGCAAATTTAGCAACTGCAGAATTTGAACCAATCTTACCCCAGTCATATTGTTGATAACCAGCAATTAATCTGAAAACTTTATCACTCATATTTAGTTTCCTTTTATCTTATCTTATCTTATCTCTATCGATATCTCTATATATGATATGATAAAAGAATAATTAACAAGAAAATAAGGTATGGTATGGTTTATTCCATGTAGTTATTACAATATTTCACCAAGTTTAATATATACTAATAGAATAAATCAAAACCAAACCAACCTAAACCAAACCTGTCATTATTTCATTAAACACCATACAAAACAAACTAGTAATAATAATAGTAATAATTATTGAAAAAAGAAAAAAAAATCGCACAAAAAATTGGGAAAAAGCGAACAAATTCAAAATTAAATTAATTTCCTCTTTGGGTTTATATTACCAAAAATGGAAACTCGATAGAGAGAATTAGGAAAGAGAAGTTGCCCAAGTTTTTTTAAATTTTCAAATTTTTTTGTGGACTGCTTGACTTCCTAAAAAGTGGGTGACAAAGAGACAAAGAAAACACAAGAGAAGAGGAAGAACTCTTAAATTCATTTCATTTCATATACCACGTAATGTATTTTATTGATTTAGTGTCGTCCGTCAATGGGGTTAACTTTACAGGAAGCATGCATGTTTTGCCATCTTTTTAAAAGTTTAGGTCGATTATATGGCATTGATTATATTATATTACAATATTTACTGTAAATTCAGGTCCAGGTTACCTCCTGTTTTCTCCGTTTATGTCGATTAAGTACTTAGTCTATATTATGATGTTATATCATTTTTTGACATTGTATCGTCGTCATCCTTTGACCACCGTATTTATTTATGGTGTTATATAGATAGTAAAACAACAATACAGTTAACAATCTCTCTCTCTCTCTCTCTCTATATATATATATATATATATATATACTATTTATTCAAGAAATAAACATAGTATTCCAATAGGTGTGAGTAATGTCAGTTCAGGTTCAGGTTCAAAATAATCTTTTTGTCCTTCACTAATTAATTGTTCTTCTTATTATTCTTAGACGCAATAACATTATTACAGTAATAATGCTAGCCAGTTTTAATAATATACATATATTAGGAATGTATTACTGTATAAAAGTGCTTTCTAATAGTGTTTGCCTATAGTTTTAATTCATTATTGCATTCTTTAACTTCCTGTGTTCATTCTTTTTTAAACAATTAATTTATAAATTAGATACACATTTACTGAAAAATAGTACATTTTGCATTTATAATCTTGATCATATATAACTTTCAATTATTTTTCATAGTCTATATAATAGGATATTCATTTTATTATCCATCATTCTTCGCAGTGTGTGAAATTTTTTGGAACTGAAATTTAGTTAAGTAGCGCCTCACTTCCATCTCCTTTCGGGGCCAAAAAATTAACAAAATTATGACCAGGTGGCGTGTAACTTAATTAAGGAAATTCTAGAATATATGTCAAATACTACATATATATATATGAACCATATGATTTGTTGAAAAGTTAGTTATTATTCATTAATTAACTACATATCTTTCAAGAATTTAACAACTAGTTAGTTTAAAGTATCATATTGTCAATAACAAGAATAATAATAGTAATAATACAATCAATATGAGTGCTTTAGTTTTAGGTGCATCGGGTTTATGTGGTAGTTTTATGCTAAAATATGCAATTTCTTCAGGTAAATATACAAATATTTCTACCATTGGAAGAAGAAATTTACCAGATTTATCAAGTGAATCAAATGTAAATGAAATTGTCGAAAAAGATAGTAGTAAATGGAGTCAATTGGTTCCATCAAATATAACTTGTTTATATACAGGTTTAGCAACAACAAGAGCAGCTGCTGGTGGTCTAGAAAATCAATACAAAATTGATCATGACTTGAATATTGAACTAGCAAAAGTTGCTAAAGAAAAAGGTTGCACTACTGTAGTTGTTGTTAGTTCAAGTGGTGCAAGTGAAACTTCAATGATACCTTATTTGAAACTAAAAGGAGAAATTGAAAGAGATTTAATTGCTTTGGATTTCGATCATACTATTATATTACGTCCTGGTGCATTATTAGGAGAAAGGGAATCAGCCCATAAAGGTTTTGGTAATAGTGTTGGAACATTCCTTGGGGGTATGTTTTACAGATCAAAATTACAAGCATTAGTTGGTCACCCAGTTTATGCAAAAGAAGTTAGTGAAGTTGGTGTATATTTGGCTACCAAGCCAGATGCTAAGAAAGTTCAAATTGTAGAGAGTAAAGAAATTTTAGAAATTGCAGCATCTATAAAAAATTAATTAATTTTACATAGTTGAAAATATCTCTGTCTCGAAATGGTTATTTTCAACTCCCAATTTATCTTTCACATTATCTAAAGTTTCTAGTAAAATAAAATGATTTTAATTCTAATATATATTATTATTTAAATTACTGAATATGTTTTATTATATATCTATCTTATTTCATTTTCACTATTTACTAATAAAGAGTATATGTCATATTCTTTATTAGATAGCGCTGCACGCGGATTGAGAAGAAAATTTTTTAGGTGATGCGATGAGATGAGATGAATTTGAAAAATC
>JAJLTL010000148.1:0-26804 GCA_030568135.1 Vanderwaltozyma yarrowii
TAATAGGAAATAGTTCATAATACGCTCGGGATAAGTTTATAATACACTCGGAATAAGCTCGGAATACGCTCGGAATATATTCATACTTAATTCAAGTATTATATTATATTCTCAACAATTTCGTCAAATTGTCCCTTCTTAATAACATGGCAAGTCTTTACTGAAGAAACCATAAAACTTGAATTACAATAAACTTCATGGCAATACACTGTATAACATATATTCTCTCTTCTTTTGTTCATATAACACACACCTTGTTCTCACCAACTGGTAGATCTCACCTTTTAAACAATATCCACAATGATTAGTAATCGGCGCCTACTGATGTTTGTCGCGTATAAAATTTCAAAGGTAACCTCTTATTAACTACTAGAATGTTTAAAAAGATATACACTTTTAGATGTAACTCAAGATGTTCATAATAATTCTCTAATTTTAAACACGAATACTCAAAAGTATATCAATTAATCACAAAATAATTATAATACAATGGTTTCTGCTAAACAATGGGTTTTGAAAACATTGCCAGTTCCTGGTGCCCCTTTTGAATTTGACGTTAATAGTCCAAAGAGTACTTTTGAATTAAAAGAAGTCGAATTGAAAGAAGAGCAATTGAATGAAAATGAATTGATATTAGAAGTTTGTCTTTTATCTAATGATCCAGCCCAAAAATTTTGGATTGCTACAGCTGATAAAAATTATGCTGCTGGTGTCCAACCTGGTGAATTAATCCCTGCAAGAGGTGTAGCAAGAGTTATTGCTTCAAAAAGTAATGAATATAAAGTTGGCGATTTCGTCACTGGTACAGTCTGTTGGACTACTCATGTTATTATTCATGATATCAAGAAAGCACAATTACGTAAAGTTTCAAGAGAAAATGTTGATGATTTATCTTGGCATTTATCTGTTTTAGGTGGTACCGCTTTAACAGCATATTTTATTTTTTATAGATATGCAGAATTAAAAGAAAGAGAAGAAGATTTTGGTAAAACCTATTTAATCTCTGGTGCTGCTGGTGCAGTTGGTTCAATTTGTGTTCAAATAGCTTTACATGTTTTTAAAGCTTCAAAAGTCATTGCTCTTGCTGGTGGATCAGAAAAAGTTAAATATGTTGAATCATTTGGTGATAAAGTTATTGGTGTAGACTATAAAGATCCAAATTTCAAAGAAAATTTAATGAAAGTTGCAGGTGGTGCTAACACAGTTGATTATTTTATTGACAATGTCGGTGGTGATATCTTAGATTTAGGTACTGTCTTGTTAAAACAACATGCAATGATATTAGCATGTGGTTCAATCAGTGGTTATAATAATCCAGAAAAATTTGTATTTAAAAATTATGTTTCTGTTATAACCAAAAGATTAGTTATCAAGGGGTTATTGTTAGGTGATAACATATCTGAATTCCCACAAGGTTTATCTAAGTTAACAGAATGGATTAAAGCAGGTAAAATCGATGTCACCAAGACATCTACCATTGTCGATGCTACAGGTCATAAATTTGCTGATGTTCCAAATATCTGGAACGGTTTATTCTACGGTGTTAACAAAGGTAAACTAATTACAAAAGTAAATAATTACTAAATATGAGTCTCTTGTGAAATAAACTCAATCCACAATCACCCCTTCCTTTCACACTACTCACTAACTAACTTTTTTGTATACATTTTTTTATTTTAGCTCTCATATATATTTTTAGCTTTATCTATTTTTGTTGTTTTACAGAATCCATACACACAGACTCACAAACACACTCTATATATACATACGCTGATACAATGTCGTATGAATGAAACTTCTTGGACATTCACCTACAAGAGGGGAGCAACAAAACACATATATACCACATACATATCCTCGAGACCATAAATACTTTACAATTTACAATTACCTTTACATTTTTCCCATTTTTCCCTCAGACTTTCCCGTAGGACAGGGGTTTTCATTGGTTTTTTCGAAATTGAAAAAGTTTTTTTGCCAACATTTTCACGTAGAAGCAGAGGGTGAAATTTTTCAAACAACTTACTTACCGGTTAAAGTATTGAAAAAATATTGAAAAATGGGAAATGATAATAGAGTTTAATGGTGTGTTAGTTTTTAAATTCATTTAGTAATGGATGGATGATGAGTTATTATCAGCGGGATCTGTGGTTTCTTGTGGTTCATCGTTGTTAGGTAAAGGTCCAAGGCTGTAAGTATTGTTTATTGTTTATTATTATTGTTCTTTTCTTTTCCATTTGCAGTTTTAATTTGGTATTACAGTAGTAGTGAGTTGAAAAAAAAAAAAACATTCCTATATTATAATCCTCTTAGAATTTAAGAAGATAGGAAGTAGGATGAGCGGTAAGGATTCGACTTCTGATGTTGGTGAAGTCTTCATTGTTAGCGACCGTGATATTTTATCACATGAACGTTCTTTGATAAGGGGATTAAATTCCATAGCGACCAATCCCGATTTATTACAAGGTTCGTTATTACAATTTCCTGATAAGAATGATTTTATACCAAATTATACAAGTGGTAAAGTTCCAAATGATACTTTAAAGTCATATATTATGGATTTGAAAGATCCTTTAGGTGAGAAAAAGATAAATGTTACTGGTATTTTATCTGGTAGTAGAAAGTATATTTTCAATACATTTACATTGAATGGTACTAATGGTATTCGTTTTGTATTAGTTAATGATTTAATTCGTATATTGAATTATGATAAAAATGTTACAGGTGAACAATTTTTATCACAATATAATCAGTTACTTCCCATTAATGCTAAAGAAGGTGAAATTGAGTTTTTAAAGAAATCAGGTTTAGTTAAAGATTATAATCATAATAATAATAATAATAATACAGATGAGAAAATTCAATATATAACTGCTAGATCAGCATTTGTTCAATTTGGAGCAGCAATTATTTTATCAGGAATAAGAATTGTTGATGATTATTGGGAAACTAGAGCTAAAGAAAAATTATTAACTTCAAGACATAGAGTATTCAAACTATCAGATAGATTAGCAAAACTATTTTATTTGTTAAATCCTTCTTTCAAAGAGGAGAAAAATAGTCCTCCAGAAGAAATCAAATCAGTAGATACTGAAAAATTAGAAAATATTGAAGACCCTTCATTAACTGTACTGGAACAAACCTCTACAACTATAAAAAATGAATATTTAAAAGCTTTTAGTAAAGGTGAACATATTGGATTATCAGTAGCTGGTCAAAATATCAATGGTTCTTTGGATATAAGTACTCAATATAAAATACCAAAATACCACAATAGATATTCTTTCTTACAAGCTACACAAGCTGATGCTATGGATTTACCTATTGGTGATCCATTAGAACAAAATACTGAAGATACCGGCATGGACTCCATGTCAGAGTTATCTTCTTTACAATCAAGCTCCAAATTGGATGTTTCGATGGTTGATCCATCTGTATCAAATAATGGAACAGCTTCTAGGCCAGTTAGTCGTATGGTAAGTTGTTTACTGGATAACAATACTCCAACAAAATCAGATAGAAATATTACCAAAACTGAAGTCACTGAGTCAACAAATGCTTCTAAAAATGGAGATGACTTAATTATAAATGGGTGGAAATTTGATAGTTTACCAGTTTTTCCTGATGATTCTCTGCCAAGTGAACGTTCCCAATATTCATTTAAAGGAATTCCATATTTTAATAAAGAGAACTTGATTACGAGATTAAAAATTTTAACACCCAATCAAATAAAAGAACTAGAAAGAGTTCATGATTCTATATCTGTTTGTACTGGTTTACAAGTAGCAAGAAAAGTTAGACAAAAGAAATGGGTTAAATACTGGCAATATAAAGCAGGTGTTCCAGTAGGACTCCGTAAAAATCAACTCGATTATTTTAAAAATGTTTATTTAAAAGAAATCTTAAGTGAAGTGAAAGTAACTAATGACCATGATACGCTTTCAGGTAGAGATAGAAAACAAACAGTTACTAAGGTTCCAAATGCAAATTTCTTGAATAATAGCAACATAAAAGGATTTTGTGCCCCTTATGTAGAACTTCCTAAGAAATCTGATAAACAAAGTTTAGAATAAACCGTTATCAATGTAATAAATAATAAATATGCTTATGTAATTTAATTGTCGATAATATTTTTTTGAATATTGTTAGGTTATATGTTTATATAATGTTATGATTTAAATTATAACAATTTTGTTTTAATGATTTCTTGTCTAATTTTGAAAGTGTAATAGGCCATTACTAGCATGATAAAGATTAATGGTATTAGCCAGATTGTCAATTTACGTACAATTTCATCAATCTGTGGACCAGAATGTTGTTGTTGTCTTGACGTCTCTCTAATTTTTTGTTGTTCTGTAATCATTTTTTCTAATTTTTCATTCATTGAAATGAAATCTTTATAATTATCAGAATCAATATTTGTATCTTGACCATTTGTGTCTTGTGCTACGGCTCGATTGTTTAATAATTGTGTTAAATGATTTACATTTTTCATTAATTCTTCTTGAACTTTTAGCACGCTTAATAATTGTGTTTCTAATTCATGAATATCATTTGCTAATACTTTACCTTCAACTCTATCTAATTTTTTGTATAGATCATAATTTGAAATTTTATCAGTTTCAGCATCATAGGCAGCTTTTTCAACTAATTTTTCAGTACCTGTTTTCTTATCAATAACTTTAGTTAGCATCTTTGGTTGGGACATAGAATTGACGTTAGGAATTAAAGAATCTTCGATAACTCCATCGTATAATTTCATCTTTAAAATTTCAAATGATTCGACAGTGTCTGCATTTTCTGCAGTGACACCAATATGATAATTTCCTCTTGGGAATTTAATTTTTCTAGTTTGGAAACAAACTCTATTGTCAATTTGCAACTTTAATAAGTTGTTATCACTTCTATCATAAGTCAAACGTGCGGTTGAAGGTACCGAAGAATCTTGATAACCCATTAGACATGAAGCAAATGTATTATCGTAGATAAGGTCCTTTTTCATTGGTTGAGAACCATCATTTAAATGAGCACGAATTGAATTACCTAGTGGGCCATTGTTATCAACTAATAATTGTAAACCATCAAAAGTAGAAGGACCATTAAATAAGGATTTATCATCTGTTTTATCTGGAGTAACAAACCAAAATGCAAGTCCACCTGTAGATTTACCAATATGATTAACACTTCTGAAAGTCCATTCCATTGTGAAAGCATCTACCAATGGATATGTATATTTTTGCCATAATGAACCTTTTGAACTTTTTTCTGGAGTTAAGATAATTCTACCTTCCTTTAAAGTTGTTGATTCACCAGCAACCCATTTCTCTGGGAAGGATTTCAAAGACAACAGATCTGGTAGTGAATATCCAGCGTTCACCTTCTCATTATCTGGAGAATCTATAGGATGACCAGTTGCTAAAAAGGTCAACAAAACTTGTAATAAAACAGAGAATAAAAGTTTCATCTTTAAAATAATATACTTGTTAAAACTACTCTTCTTTTAGAAATTGATGGAGGAGGTAAACCTTGATTTTCACAACAATTCAAAACAGTAGATTCAAGTTTGATAGCTTACACCTTTTAATATTGTTCTTATACAAAATTATCAGCTATTTCTATTCAAACAAACTATATTTTTATTCCAATTATCCAGTAATGGATCACTATTTGAAGGTTTTGCTTCTTAATTTGGATCAAAATTTAATAAAATTCACGAAAATTGGGTTTCACGTAGTAGATGACACGAAACTACCCATACTAATTTTTAAATGGTGTAGTCATTTAAGAGGATGTTACAGTCAACAAGACAATATACTTCTATGTGCATTGAGTATTAGTCTTACCAAGAAGTAGAGCTTTCAAATGAACTTATTTTGGTGTCTTTATCATATGAACTGGGCTAACACGACAAGAAATCAACTAGCGTTTGTTACAAGTGAAACAGCAATATGCAATATGGAAACAAATTTAATGTAATACAAAGCAAATATCAAACGTAACCCTCTATCCCAGAAAAATCGATATTGAGTGTATACTATTCATTAATTGGAATATTTCTAGTTGTTTATACCAACCAGTGATATAGTCAAACTACGCGACACATTTGCAATCTGTAGGCACACCAAATTATATAGATGTGTATATATAATAACAACAATCACAGTTTTTAATACAAATCTGGATGTAGTGGTCAGTGGGCATCGTTGCAGTTTTGTTGAACTATTACATCTCTTGTACATTATGTGTCATTTGTTTGCTTTATTTAGTAACTAATTCCCCATACGCTAATAGAAATTAACGCGTATAAGCCTTTTTGAAGATATTTAGATCACTTGAAACTTTTAATAACCATTTATATTTAAAGATGGATTGGATCATATTTTTAGAAGAATACTAGTATATATGGGTATACCTCAACGTACATCGACTATTGATTCGATTTTAATATGCCAAGTTTTGCTGATAGTTTTTGGTCTGAGGATTTAAGTTCAGGTTTGGACGTTTTATTCAAGCGATTATATCATGGCTGTGAACAATGTGATTTATTTATTCAACTATTTGCATCTAGAATGCAATACGAGGTTAGTTACGGTAGGCAATTATATGGTATAGGTAGCCATGTTGAAAATATAGATGCACATTGTAAAGATACTAGTGGTTTCACTACTGAACTTTCATTATTGTCCGTTATTGAAGCTACGTCTGATGAAGGTAAAAGCCATGTAGCTATTGCATCAAATATTGAATCTTTAGTATTACAACCATTTAGTAAATGGAGTGATGATCACAGAGAACGTGTAAAATACTCTGAGAAATTGTTAAAGAGTAATGCAAGTAATTTCCAAAAATCAAGAACTTATGTGTCAAAATTAGAAAGGGATTACTTTAATAAATGTAGAAAACTAGAAGATTTTAAAAGGGCAAAATTTAATGAAGATGAGTTTGCAAAAGCTATGGGTACGCTGAAGATAAAACAAAAATATGAAAAGGATATTGAAAAAGAAAAAGAGTATCAAAAATTTGCCACGATTGGCTCAGTAGATTTTGATTATAAAACAATGAGAGAGACGTTAAAATTATTTTTAACAGAATTACCAAAATTTGAATATAAATTGCCATTAATTAGTTATACTTTACAAAATACAAATAACGGTAGTGAAATTACAAAATTTATATTAGAAAATTTTTCATTAAAGGATTCAGATCATGCAGAATTATTTGGTCAAGATTTAGTTAATTTAGGTTTCTTAAAATATTGTAATGGTGTCGGTACTAATTTTGTTAACTCCAAAAAATTTCAATATCAATGGAAAAATTATGCTTATACTTTTGCTCAACTACCTTTACCAGGTGCCGAAACAGAACAAACTAATAAAGAATATAACAAATCTATAATGCCAAGTTATATTGAAGATGCCACTTCAAAAATTGCGGCAATCAATGAGACTATCACTGAAATGCCAAATATTTCAAGTGATCAAGATATGTTGTTCACTTTAATGAATGAGGTTGAAGTTTCTGACACCAAATATTGCAAGGAAAGTTTTAAAATGGACAATTTAAGATGCTCCGTTGAAGAACTGATGATAGACCATCTATCATTTATGGAAAAGTGTGAAATGGATAGATTAAAGGCTGTTAAGAAGGCTACATTTGATTATTGTTCTGTTTTGGGTAATAAAGTCGCATCTCTTAAAATATGTGTAGATAAAATGATGGAAAGCGAAGACACAATCAATCCAGTAAATGACTTATTAAACTTAATATCATCATATCGTATAGGTGCTTTCCAACCTAAAGTAATTGCATATAATAATTATTATAACCCAGGTGCATTTCAAAATTTTGGTATTGATCTTGAAACTCGTTGTCGTTTAGACAAGAAGGTTGTACCATCAATTGTTTCAGTAATATTATCTTACATGGATAACATTTATCCCGAAATGTCAAATGATAAAGTAAGAATGTCTATTTGGACAGAACCTGTAAAGTTGAACCTAACACATGAATTAAGAGCATTATTGAATAAGCAAACATTCGAAGATGATGATGAAGTATTGGCTATTCTTAATGAATCAAAATATAATCCAAGTACAGTTGCAAGTATTTTGAAAATTTACTTGTTAGAATTACCAGAACCCTTGATAACAAATGACATTTATGATGTACTGAAAGTTTTGTACGCAAAATACCCACATCAAGCTGCAAAGGCTATAGAAGATGCACAATCTAATACAGATGAAACAGAAAATAAAACAAAGACTGAAGATACCTCGTCTGATAATGATGACATAGAAGATACCGATACAAATAGAATAAGAGGATTATATACAACACTTTCATCATTACCAAAACCTCATATTGCAACTTTAGATTCAATTAGCACCCACTTCTATAGGTTGATTAAGATCTTAAAAATGGGAGAAAATGGTGAACAAACAGCAGCCGATTTTATGATGGCTATATCCCAAGAGTTTGCTAATTGTATAATTCAAGTTAGGATTCCAGATGGTAATGATCTAGGTTGTAAAATATTTTATGATCTTTTAAAACACAAAAAACAAATCTTTAAAGTTTTGAAGGGACAAAATACAAAAATAAAGAAAGATAGAGCATAAATTTTTTATTAAGGAATATTATTACATATTACTATAAACTTTAGATATATATATATATATATATATATATACTAAATTTACCTGTTTATATTTTAAAATTTTTTTTAGATTAATTATTTATTTACCTTATTTATCCATGGAATGTTATTTATTCTCATTATTCATATTTATATCATCAATATCGTTGGAAAAAAGTCTGCGTGGTTTAAAGTCTTCTTTCTCCCTAGAAGTTAGTGTTCTTTTCGATACAACTTCACCTTTTTTGTTAACATAAGTTATTGTATCCTCTATATCTGGATTCTCTTTCAAAAATGTATCCTTTCTCCTATCTAATTCCTCTTCACTGAGTATATTTTCAGATAAAAATGGATTACTTGGAGTACGTTTCGTTATCAGTAGTTCATTGTCATCATCGCTAGAGTCTTTTATATTATATAGTTCATCATTCCAGTCAGCAGCCATTTGTGATGTAATTACTCGATGGCTTGGAGTACCAGGAACTTGCTTCATAATCTTTGCGTCTTTTTTATCCTCATCAGTTAATTCTTCAAATAGATTCTTCCTACTATCTTGACTCTCCTCAGATGTTGGAAAAAGTACCCTAGATGTATTGTCAGTGTCATCGTATGCCGTTAATGGTCTCTTACTAGAGCTAGAATTGCGTCGAGGAGTGTATTCTGGCGACTTTAATCCTTTGCATGTTGGCTTTGACACACCTAAATATTGTGGAGCTAATGCAGAAGTATTTTTAAGTTGCTTCGTAGTGGAAGGTGTAACTGGTGCTATTAAATTTGATTTCTTATGAGGTGTGGAGAATGAAATCTCCTCATAATTTTTTTTAGCAGTGGAACTACCTCTGACATCTCTCGATCTTGGAGGAGTAGCTGGATCCATATCAGTATGTTATATCTCTTTTATATTTGCGTGTGTGTGTATTTGTCTATATCCTTACCGTATTACAGCTTTTACTGTCTTTAGCCTTTTCCAGTAAATTGATTTACAAAAACGTCCCTTTAAAAGTGTCACTAGAAAATGACTTTAAAAATAAAATTGCAATGAAATATACAAAAGCAACTAATGAAAATAATAATTTATCAAAATATAATATCAGCTAGAAAGCTATAATCAGTTGTTTAATGTTAACTACCTCTCTTTTCAATATAATTCTTATAATTTTTGTACTATCAGTATCGCAATTCATTTCTTTTAAGCCTTTCCAATTTTTAAAATTCTTAAAGCTTAGCTGGCGAAATTAAAATTTCAACAACATTTTTGTTTTGATGAAATCGAGAGATGGGCTTTTAGGGAAGAAGTATATTTAACAGTGTATCTTACTAATATCTATCAATCTAACTGAGTGTAAAACCTGTGCTATTGTAGTATACCTGCAAGTTTAAGCTTTTAAACAGAGAAAGTAGTACTAAAATTTGGTTAATATACCTGGAACGAGAATAACACCATGAACGCCATTTACAATCATGCTGTTAAACAGAAAAATCAATTGCAGCAAGATATAACAAAGTTTGAGAAAGATCTACTGATTGCACCAATTTCTCTACAAGGTTCTATTTCTGCAACATTAGTTTCATTTGAAAAAAGTGTTAATCAATACAAAGATCAATTCCAAATATTCAAAGCTGATAATGGTGCCAATGCTGATCCAGCAAATGGTGATATTATCATTAAGGCTGAAAGTAGACTAGAATCGTTAATTCAAGACCATAGAGAATTTTCTGAGAAATTTAAAGAATTAAAACAAAAATACAATGAAACTAATTCACGTACTCAACTATTCTCCGGAAATAGTACAAGTGAAAACCCATTCAGTGATAACTCTCAAATGAATAAACGTAATGTTGGAAGTGGCAATACACAGCCTGACGTAGGGACAGATTCTTACACTGATAAAAACTCTTTACCAATGTATGATGGTTTAATGAAAGAGCAAAATATCTTCCAAAGAGGGAATGCTCAATTAGATATGATATTAGAATTGGGGCAACAATCTCTTGATGATATTATGGAACAAAATCAAGTTCTACAAAAAGTACAAGATCAAATGTCAAATAGTTTGAGAACCTTAGGGGTATCAGATCAAACTATCCAAACTATCAACAGAAGGGTATTTCAAGATAAATTAATATTCTGGATTGCATTAGCATTAATGTTTATTGGTATGTATCTAATTATGAGATGGCTTAGATAAATAGTTGTTTTTTATGAATGTATATATACATGTATATAACTTAAATTAATATTTACAGATAAAGTTAAAAATAGACATGATAAAAAGAGACAAATGTAGTAACTAATTCTTCCAATAAATACAACTAGAATTTTTCCCTGAGACTAATGCTTGGCTCTCATTTAATATTAATTTAGTTTGGGATAGATCGTTGACAGTAGCATTTCGCCAATGTATTAAAAAATCAGGCATGGTCTGTGGCTTACAACTTTTTATCTTCTTACCATTTCCTAATTGACCATTCATATTATTTCCCCATCCTAATACCTCACCTCCTTTTAACTTACAGAATACTTGTTGAGAACCACAATTCCAATCAATGATTTCAGAGTTATTATCATTTATTACTTTGATTGGTGTAGGATCAGATTGTGAGTTTTTAAAATTACCATTTCCTAAGGCACCATTTATACCATTACCAAATGCGAAATATATTGTTTTATCAATTATATCGTTATGCTTATAGTAATTTTGCACATTTTGGGATGACATTTTTACATATGAGGTCTCATCAGCACAATGAATATCATCACATTTGACAAACTCATCTCTGGTAAAATATGACTGAAATTTACCAACTTGTTTTGGGAATGGAACATTTTCATTACCATATGAAATCGGTATTCCTAGTTGGCCATATGTATTTGAACCAAATGCGAATATATTACCTGTGGAGTCTTTAGCAAGAGTATGATAATTACCACACACAATTTTTTCAATATTTCTGATCTGTAAGTTTGAAGATTCGTCCAATGTTTTATTTAACAATTCTATTTCATAAAGTTTATTAGTTTCGGGTAATGAATCATATTGAGACAGTGTTGGAATTCCAAATTGTCCCTTTGATTTTGAATCAGATGATGATTTAATACCTGTGGCACAAGTGTACGCCTTACTGTGGTTGGAAATTAAGACCAAATGCTCACTACCTGTATCAAACTGAATAATAGATTTTTCACCTTTTCCATTAAAGACTGGTGCCGTTTCTAATTTCCAATTGTAATGAGAATAGGTCTTCCAAGGTAAAAGCTTTGATCTTTTTCTACTAGTATATTTGGTTCGTAATGCATCATCCTTTAGCGGTATTATCAATATATGTCCTAATTTATTTAGAGCATAGGCACAATCATTAGAAATTTTAACATTAACCAGATCTTGATCAGTTAATAGAAGTTTTGAATGTTCTGTATCCCATTGAATTAAATTACCTTTATCGTCAATCGCAAGATTCTGAGATGATTCATTTAGACATACATCTCTGAGACACATATTGTCAAAATGGTGGACTCTCATAGGATATAAAATATCAGTAGATTTTCCATTGGGTATATTATTTTGACCCCAATAATATAACCCAGGAACGTCTGGAGTCAGCTCGGTATCAGGGATTATTGGCAACAACTGTGTTTTCTTCTTTGCTTTTGTTTCTTTGGTGGTATAGGTAGATGCAGAACTTCCATATCTTAACTTCTTTTTAATCCACCAACCTTCAATAGCAGGCCATCTTGAATATACACTACCAGCAACTCCCAACCCTACTATGAATAACAACCCTTGGAAAGCAGCAGTCAATTTTGC
This sequence comes from Vanderwaltozyma yarrowii, assembly GCA_030568135.1. Taxonomy (NCBI): domain Eukaryota; kingdom Fungi; phylum Ascomycota; class Saccharomycetes; order Saccharomycetales; family Saccharomycetaceae; genus Vanderwaltozyma; species Vanderwaltozyma yarrowii. The sequence goes on from JAJLTL010000148.1 coordinate 12,442, forward strand.
CATCTTCTCCTTACGATCTTGAATCTCTCTATTTATCTGTGCCTCGGATTTATCTGCCCATTGAAAGCTTGTCTTGGACCTCTGGCTACGATACTCGTTCTGAGTAAGTCTAGGAGAAAACAGTTCAGCTTCATCGAATTTAGGATCATTACTGGCGGCTTTTGATAGTACATAACTATAATGAAATGACCTCCTCAATGGAGATATTTTCAAATTTAATGGAAGCACACAAATACGAGTCATTATGGTTATTGGTGCATCTGGTTTCATGACTCCAAGACATCATTGAATCATCTCAAAATTATTTAAACTTTCTAAAAATATTTGTTATAATTTTTCAATATCTTAAACCGACCTTATGTGATATAAAAAAAAAAAGGTTGACAGATAATAAGAATCTGAAAAAAGAATGAGCCAGGTTCATAAGAGGAAGGAGTTACAAAGGGTACAATTCTATAGTTATTCTTAATATCCACGCCAGGCATTATGAGAGTAGTTGGGTTAAATATTAGGAGGCAGTTTCATTCTGGGTTGATTCGTTTGAATTCATTTGAGCCAGTACATATTCGTAACACTGGAAAATTTAAACAGTTATTAGTTGAGAAAGGTAAATTTAATTCCGACCAAGCTAATACTATTGTAGATCTCATGTCGGATGCAATGAGAGGGGGTGTCAGTCATGTAGCTCAAGATTTGGCCAAAAGAGAAAAATTAACACAATTGACTTATCAGCAAAGGGTTGATTTTGCCAAACTCAGGGACCAATTATTAACAGCAGATCGTAGTGAATTCCATAATATACAAAATGAATATGAAAGGATACGTACTGATTTAGAAAAACTGAGGAATAAGCTGAGAGAAGAGATTACAAAAGCTAATGCTGGTTTTAAATTAGATTTATCATTAGAAAAGGGAAGAATTAGAGAAGAAAATAGTCATCATGATATACAGATCAAAGAAATCGACACTCGAATTGATCAAGAAGTAGTGAATATGAAGATTCAAATTGATTCTGTAAAGACTCAAGTGATGCAATGGTTGTTTGGTGTTTGTACAGGTACATTTGCTTTAGTATTAGCTTACGTAAGATTAATATCATAAATAGTAGTCATTGAATCTAAAAATTCTGCATTCTTTTTTTTTTATTTTAGTTTTAAGAATTGTATAATATATATAATTTTATTTTATTTAATATAATCTATTGTAAAAAATTGTTCTAGTATATATTTGTATATGTACATATACTTTGTTTATAAGTTAAAGACTTCGTTTAAGATTCTGACGGTATCAACTGGAGATTGAACAGCATGACCGATAGTTCTCTTATCTTCGTAAATTTCATAATCGTTACCACCTACAGTAGTTTTGTCACCAAAGAAGTGAATTTCTTTGAAACCATCTTGTTCAACATGTTGTAAACAGTAAGTTTTATCCCAACCAGTTGGGAAAACATCGAAAGAAATTTGACCACCAATGGAGAAAGTTAAACCATAATCTGGGAATTCCTTTTGTAAAGCTTCAACGAATTTAGCTCTAATTTGATGTTCCTTATCATATTTTTCATAGGCGTTACGTTCTTCAGTAGAAGCATTTCTACCAATTGGAGAAACGTTGATCATACCATTTCTGAATTCAACAAAAGTACCTCTTCTAATTGGTAATTCGATTGAAGCTAAATATTTCAAAATGAATACAACTAATTTATTATATTTTTCTTCACCAATCCATTTAATGAAAGATTGAGAAGCTAATTCTTTACCTAATCTGTAAGCAGTTAAACCATTTTCAGAGAAACAGTAATCGAATTCATCTAAAACGTTTGGACCTAATTGTTCTAATTGTTTTGATAAATCAGAACCACCAACGAAACCAATTACAACCTTCTTTCTTAATTTAACTAAAGTTTCTTTGACTTCATCAGAGACAGTTAATCTAGCTGGAGTTAAAGTACCATCGACATCGAATAATACTAAAGTATCAGGTTTTTCCTTATAAGCGAATTCAGCAGCAACCATTATTATTACTAAAAATAAAACAGATAGAACTTTGTAGTATAATTAAATTAAACAAAAGTTTGCAATCAAAGAGCTATTATTTGTAAACCAAGAACCAAATTTTAAAAACTAAGATTAAGAAAAGATTTTTGAATCAATCAAAAGATAATAAATTTATAGACACATAAATATAATGGATATTTATACTTATCAGTAATTGCATAATCTTATTCCAAAAGTTAAAACGTGTCTGGTATCTTGTTCAGTTTGTACTAAAACAGTGAAAATATTGACAAAAAAGTTTACGTGTTTGGTGTTTGGAAAGTGAAAAATTTTCTATCGCAATACACGAATGTGGGTATAGAAGCGGTAAAATGAAGTAAAGTAATACCAATCTTGGATCAGAAAGTGGTACAATAAATATAATAAAAGGTCAAAACAAAAAGTTAAAAAAAGGTTGAATAAATTATTAAAAATAGAATTAAATATATAAAGTATATACTAAAGATATTATTTTATTTGTGATTTTAATCAATTTAAGCTTGGTTAGCGAAAAATTCTGGGAATTCTCTCATGTTAACTTCTAATGGACCCTTCTTGGATAAGAATTTAACGAAAGCACCATCATCTTTAACTTCACCAGCATCTCTTCTCTTGACGTATTCAGCTCTGTCTAAAGAGGTGAAACCCCATTTCTTTGAGATAATAATCTTTTGTTGACCTGGGAACTTATATCTAGCTCTTCTTAAACCTTCAATGACAACATCTTTGTTGTTATCTTTAGTTCTAACAGAGAAAATAATTTGACCAATGTCAACTCTAGCGGCCAAACCATGTGGTTTACCCCAAGCACCTCTCATACCTTGTTGCAATCTATCGGCACCGGCACAAGACAACATCTTGTTAATTCTTAAAACATGGAAAGGATGAACTCTGACTCTTAAGTGGAAAGCTTCTCTACCAGAAATAGTAGTCATATATTTGTTAGCACAAATACGAGCAGCTTCTAAAGCTTCAGAAGACAATTGTTCTAATTCGTTAGAAACTAAATGAACACATAATGGAAATTCATCGACAGTGGCCTTCTTTTTACCTAAATCGTAAATTCTGATTTTAGAGTCTGGAACAGCTCTGTTATATCTAGACTTTGGATAAGGCTTGTTTTTTTGGTATCTGTAACATCTAGCTGGTCTTCTAGCCATCTTGAATGATTATTATATACTTGGTTTGTTAGTAAACAGATTGAAATAGAAAAACCAAACCTTCGTAATAACAAAATATATCACAAATAAATACAGTAAATCTATTTGAAACTTCTATTAATAATGAAAGAAATTATCTTCTCTTTATATAACAAAAACTGTTTTCCCACAACCCACCCAACCGCTTTGACCAAAAAATTTAAATTTGTCAGCAGTAAATGCGCATCGTGCGTTGTGATGTGACACTTTAGCCGCTGAAACAAAAATTGTTTTTTCCCCGTTTAATATCCGTTGAACTTTTCCCAAAAAAATAATTTTTTTGGAAATTTGGCAAATAATTTTTAGGAAAATTTTGTTGACCTTGTGGCCCGTGCACCCGCTGAATTTGTTTTACCGTGTACGGGTGCACGATGCAGTCACTTTTATACTCTTAGGTTTTTCCTGTCCCTCCCCCCCAAAGTAATTTTGGATTGGAAAATTTTCAAAAGCCTACAGAAGAGAAAATAAGTTAGTTAATTATGTATGGGAAGAAGTTACAGATAGATGGATTGCGATGAGATGAGATGACATGGGATGTTTGTATTCATGTGTATGTGTATGTGTATCTGTATGTATAGATGTATATAGAGGTAGGTGCTTGTGCTTATATTTGTAGAGTTTATAGCAAGTGGGTCTAGTGGAAGGTAATCGATCAAACAAACAAGAAACACGCCAAGCATAATGGGAAGATACTCTGTTAAAAGATACAAGACTAAAAGAAGAACAAAGGATATAGATTTAATATATGATGAATTATCATCGAAATCTAAAATTCAAGAATTATTAAATCAACCATTAGATGAAACAAAACCTGGGTTGGGACAACATTATTGTATACATTGTGCCAAATATATGGAAACTGCTATTGCTTTGAAAACACATTTAAAGACAAAAGTACATAAAAGAAGAGTAAAAGATTTAAAAGGTGTACCATATACACAAGATGTTGCAAATGCTGCAGCAGGTTATAATTTAAATAAATTTTTAAATAGAGTGGAACAAATTAAAACTACTGTAGGACCAGAAAAGGATTCAAATGAAGTCATGTTGAAAGATCATTTAGATGAATCTTTAAAAAATATAAAATCTACTGAACCAACTTTACCTTGGACAAATGAAGATGTTGAACAACAAGTCCCATCAACTGGTGAACCAGTTCCAGCAACTCAAGATGAAGTTCAAATGAATTAAAGGAAATAGAACATACTGTACCAAAAATTTATTTTATTTTATTTTTCTGTATTAAATATCTATGTAAATTATAATTTTGATTAACAAGTAAATATCTTTTTATGCTTGTCCAAAATCTACATGACCTGTATTTTCTGCATGTTTAGCTACATCTTTTTCACCAACCATAGTTTTCTTACATATATTACATATTATTTTATCCTTACGTGTATTAAATGAATACCCAGTTTCCTTCATTTGTTGAGCAATCGCTAATGCTCCAGAAAGTATGATATTACTTGATAATTCATTATTTATATTGAATTTAGAACCCATGCCATCTAATTCTACCGAATCGTAATGTACACCATTAAATATTATCATAATAAAATCATCGTATTTATCTTCATTAAATTTTTCAATCTTAATTGCATCAATATCAATTACATATATAGCAACATCAAGTTTTTCAGAAAGAATGGCTATTTCAATACCACCACCCCATGAATCTTTCTTCAAGATCCAATTTGCATATTCATGGTTTGTCTTTTCTAATATTGCTTGATTATAAACATCAGGTTTCCTTAATATTTCTTTTGATACAATTTCTCTAAAATTGGCGGATTTGGAAAGATCTTTGTTTGTACAATATGAAATTGCATGGAACAAACAAGAGTTATCATCAGGAACAGTATGTGTTTGTAATACTTTTTCTTGACCATCAGGTAATTCAAGGTAAACTTGTGTCTCTTTTAAAATTTTAGGGGCTTCTACGATATTTTTTTTATTATTAATACTATTTAAGTTTTCAACATCAGTAGTAATAGCAATTTTCTCACCTGAACTTATATTTAAATCGTCTAATTTCTTCATTAATGAATCTTCGTTGATCTCTACTTTGGCTGGTGGGTAACCATATCTTATCGATACTACTGAATCTGAAATCCCAATATTGGAAATCAATTCTTTTACAGTGGCGTCATTCTCTAATGTTATCACTTTATTAAGCCCATTAGCGCCTGTGATCTTTAATCTCATTATTTCTAATATCTGATATTCTGCTATGTTGTTTTTATATTGATTTGGTTATAGATTTACTTATATTCTGTTTATCTATTTCAGTCTGCAAGTGTTTCTTTAAAAGTGGCAATTCTTCTCTGCTTCTACCGTATTAATAATTCAGCGGTTACCGCCTTTAGAAAATTAAGGTTCCACATACAGGATCATGCAAGGAATCATTATTGGTATGAACTGTTAATACGATGGATATGTTATAATGGATTAAATGAATAGATGTCTAAATATATTTATGTAAGGTATATACTAATCAAATAATTAAAATGGATCTTCATGGAATGGGAAACTTCTTTTCGTCCATTTAGTTGCACATACTTGGATTTCTTGTAATGATTTTTGTAATGATCTTTGCATTGAAAACTGTTGCCAGATGTTAAATGACAGTAATATTATCAATACTAGCAGTAAATATATTATTATTCTAGTATCACTTGTATGGTTTGATACAGGTGCTACAGTTGATGGTACAGATGTAGTTTGAAGAGCTGGCGTTGTGGCCGTTCTTGTCGTTGGTGGTTTATGGACAGGTTTCTTTTTCAGTGAAGTCTTCGATTTAATTGACTGTTTTTTCATGGTTTTCTTTAACTGGGATAAAGTAGCTTTAGTCGTATGCTTATTTACAAATTCTTTGATTGAAGGAATCATCATACTGGAAACTTCGATTTGACCACTTTTACAACTAGAATCTATCATTGCTTTGATCCAACTGCCACCAGTCCATTCAACCCAAAACGAAATTTTAAGCATACAGGTATTTTCTGATGCCCATCTAAACATATATCTCGTTTTCGTAGCAAAATTCCCACCACTTGGAACATCTGGAGTTTTTGTAGTATTCAAAAGATCAATATAGTGAGTGTTATCAAAATGTTGGATCAAATCAGTTGTGTAACATGTAGTTGATTTTGGACCTATTGGATAATGTAGAGCTTTATCATATTTATATTCACGATATCTGCACTTATTTTCGTCCAAATTTTGATATGGTGTAAATGTAGAAAAATTTGAAGTATCCTGTGTTTCTAAAAATTGATGCCAAAATTCAGGATTTGTTTCTGAAAACATTAACTGAAATACCACACCAGGTGGTGCATTCAACTCAGTTTCTGATAATGTAAATTCATCGGCCTTTATTGTCGACTCAGGAAACTGTGTTTCATGGAAAGTATACGGGCCATCATATTTATAATTGCTTTCAGGATTTAGCATATATATTATTTTATCTACTCCATTTGAAGGAAGCTTAATATCATTTGAATAGATTTTCTCCTCCTCTTCGTCTTCGCTTATGTATGAATCAGAAGAAGATCTTTCCTTAGTGTTGTGAGAATCATCATCATCGACTGATCTAATGGCATTTTCGATAATAGAATCATTTTCATCAATATTTTTAATTCTGTTTATTTCATCGCTTCTTTGCATTAAATCTGCATAAGAAGTACTTCTAAACATCATATCTGGTTTTGATTGATGTTCGACGAATAATGTGGGTGAAATTGATTTTTTCAATTTATCCATCTTTTCTATTTCCTTGTTATAATCTACTTCTCTTGTCCAAACATCCTGTAATAAGGCAAGTACAGTTTCCCTTGATTCAAATCTATTCAATTGAATTTTGCACTCATCAGTTTTGATGGAAATAGCTTCAGGAAAAAACCCAGATGATGATGTATTTTCTATATAAATAATATCTTTAAAAGCAATTGAAAATTTTGATACCCAACCTAATAATTGTGAATTAAAACATATATGTTTTTCAGTAATATAAAGAGCACCCTGACATAAAAATTCTTTATTTAAAGTACAATAAAAATCATCTATAAGTCTTTCAGCTGTTGGTATATTTGTAAAAAGTTCATGGAAAAGTGTATTTCTCTCTTCAGTGGCATAATAATAATCAGTATCCGCATATTTCGATAAAGAGTAATCTTTTATTTTCACTTCACCATTTAAATCATCAATTAAGGGTAAAGTATTATTTCTGGATCCCGGGTATTTAGCACTATCATTATGATTCTCCTTTCCTGTACTGTATGATTCCAATTGTTTAAATGAAAAAGATGTCATCACATTTTCAAAAAAAGATGGTGTAGAATTTTGATCACTATTTTCACTTGATTTACTATTTGCATTCAAATCTACTTCTTTCCCCGTGTTATCAATCAGGTCAGATACCAATTTCAAGGCACCTGAGTCATCAAACAGTACAGTAGTCCCCGAGACAGTTTTAATATCAGATAGTTGAGGATTAGCAGGAGTTGATTTCATTAATTTCGAGTCTGATTTTCTGCTCAATATCGATTTCTTAGTCCTCAGTACGGGCACCCCATTTAATGACTCCAGTTTCCAATCATCATAGGTTATCCTATGAGATACTTGAAAAACGGCATCCATAGGTAGATCAACAATCACTTCTTTCGTATAAGCATCATCATCGTCGCCGCGGTTATTTTCGTTCCCCATACTTTCTTCAGAACCAACTGACAGACTTTCAATACTCGAATACTTAGACATATTCGGAACTCACAATTGCTCAATATTTGGCCTCGAATATACCTTATACCACCTTTATAAAACCAACATTCCGAAATACATTTCAGATGATTATCGTTCCCCTTCTCCTCCTCTTAATGATTTGAAGCTTTTTCGTATTTCCAGCCTTTAAAACAGTCACGTGGAATGGACGTGACTGTAAAAGAAGACACAATCAATATTGGTATAAATATCAACAAACAGTAACACAGGGAAGCACGTACACTACAATCTGTAATTGGGTGTTAACAGCATAGCCCTTGCTGGTATGTTTTGGTTGGAATGCACATCCACAGTACATTTAATTCCAGGGATCAAATCATTTTGCATCACTCGGAGTCCTTTCTTAGCTCAGTGTGTATATGGTTAAAAGGTATTGCAGTGTACAACAAGTCTTGTTAGTTGTAAACATAGTATCCTCATTACAATTCATATCCAGTGTTATCGCAGAACATCACTCTTATTATTTGTATTAACCTTTTTAACTACTAAATGCTGGGTTTCAGTTCCCAGTTTAACTTTCTCTCTTCGCTGGTACTGGACCCCCCCGCTAAAATTTCCATCTAACGGTTTTTATGAAAACAGTTTTAAAGAGATAGATGAAATCTTGGAAAGGTATAAATGAAAGTGGACTTTAGTGTTTATTAAGTTATAGCAGAAAGCTAAGAGAACCCTCAGTATACAGCTTGTCCGTGAAACTCAGTTGCAAGATGATATTAGCAAGAGGTTCAGAGTTGCTTCGTGTGGGTGGTGTTGCTGCCAAACCGTTGTCCAGATCTCATTATGTCAAAACTGGATTTATTTCAAGATCAATGATATCGAAAATGAATAATAACAGATTATTTCATACTACAAAGGTTGCTAGAGCTGCTTTGACTGAAGAAGAATCAACAGAGTTGACAGAAGTTACTAAAAAATTAAGTCCTGTTGATATTACTGCTGCTCAAAAATTACGTAACATTGGTATTTCTGCTCATATCGATTCAGGTAAAACTACATTCACTGAACGTGTTTTATACTATACAGGTAGGATTAAAGCTATTCACGAAGTTAGAGGTCGTGATAATGTTGGTGCTAAAATGGATTCCATGGATTTGGAAAGAGAAAAGGGGATTACTATCCAATCTGCTGCTACGTATTGTTCATGGAAAAAAAATGAAAAAGATTATCATTTCAATCTAATTGATACTCCGGGCCATATTGATTTTACCATCGAAGTAGAACGTGCTTTAAGAGTATTAGATGGTGCTGTTATGATTGTATGTGCTGTATCAGGTGTTCAATCACAAACAGTCACCGTTGATCGTCAAATGAGAAGATATAATGTACCAAGAATTACATTCATTAATAAGATGGATCGTATGGGTTCGAACCCTTTCAAGGCTATCCAACAAATCAATGATAAGTTAAAGATCTCAGCTGCAGCTCTACAAGTTCCAATCGGTGCTGAATCAGATTTAGTTGGTGTCGTTGACATTATTAACCGTGAAGCTTTATATAATAAAGGCAAACAAGGTGAAGTTATTGAAAAAGGACCAGTTCCTGAAGATTTGAAAGCATTAGTTGAAGAAAAAAGAGCATTGTTGATCGAAACTTTGGCTGATGTTGATGATGAAATGGCAGAATTGTTCTTAGATGAAAAGGAACCAACTATCCCACAAATTAAAGATGCTATTCGTAGAGCTACAATTTCAAGAAGTTTCACACCAGTTTTAATGGGTACCGCTTTGGGGAACACTGGTATTCAACACATATTGGATGCAATTGTCGATTATTTACCAAATCCAGCAGAAGTATTAAATACTGCTCTAGATATTTCTAAAAACGAAGCTAAAGTTGCACTTGTTCCTTCTATTCAAGAACCATTCGTTGGTTTAGCTTTCAAATTGGAAGAAGGTAAGTATGGTCAACTAACTTATATTCGTGTCTATCAAGGTCGTTTAAGAAAGGGTAATTATATTACAAACGTTAAAACTGGTAAAAAAATTAAAGTATCAAGATTAGTAAGAATGCATTCAGAAGAAATGGAAGATATTGAAGAAGTTGGTTCTGGTGAAATTTGTGCCACATTCGGTATCGATTGTTCTTCTGGTGATACTTTTACTGACGGTACTGTTGAATACTCGATGTCTTCGATGTTCGTCCCTGACGCAGTTGTGTCTTTATCTATTAAACCTAAAACAAAAGATTCTTCTAATTTCTCAAAAGCATTCAATCGTTTCCAAAAAGAAGATCCAACTTTCAGAGTTAAGTTTGATCCAGAATCTAAAGAAACTATTATTTCTGGTATGGGTGAATTACATTTGGAAATTTATGTTGAAAGAATGAAAAGAGAATATAACGTCGAATGTGAAGTTGGTAAACCTCAAGTTTCATACAGAGAATCTATCACTATTCCAGCTGATTTTGATTATACTCACAAGAAGCAATCTGGTGGTGCTGGTCAATTCAGTAGAGTTATTGGTACTTTATCCCCATCTGAAACTGAAAGTAAAGAAAATATATTCAAAACAGCCATTGTCGGTGGTCGTATCCCTGATAAATATTTGGCAGCATGTGGTAAAGGTTTTGATGAAGCAAGTGAAAAGGGTCCATTAATTGGTCATAAGGTATTAGGTGTTAACATGTTGATTAATGATGGTGCTATCCATGCAGTTGATTCTAACGAATTGTCATTTAAAACAGCAACTATGGCAGCCTATCGTGATGCTTTCTTAAGATCACAACCAGTTATTTTAGAACCAATCATGAACGTTTCAGTCACTTCTCCAAATGAATTCCAAGGTAACGTTATTGCCCTATTAAATAAATTACAAGCCGTAATTCAAGATACCGAAAATGGGCATGATGAATTCACTATTAAAGCAGAATGTGCTTTAAGTACCATGTTTGGTTTTGTTACATCATTAAGAGCTTCTACTCAAGGTAAAGGTGAATTTTCATTAGAATTCAGTCATTATGCTCCAACTCCAGCTCATGTTCAAAAACAATTAATTGCAGAACATGAGAAAAAGCAAAAGAAATAATCTATTTAAATAAAATATCATTCATAATATCCCTGTAAATAAAGATAATATAGAATTATAATGTAAATATAATTTGATTTAAGTTGTAAAGTAAAATTTTGTTTATTTATATTACCTTATTTTCGTATATACTAATTAACATTAAAATGGTATTCAGGCTATTTATGTTTAGCAGTTTTAGAATAATGCATCTATTCTTGAGTTCCAGCAGCTTTATTTTGCTTCCTAACTCTTCTCTTTTTCTTAGTTTTCTTTTCACCAGTGGATTCTTCATCTGACCCAGAGGTTTTTTCCTCTTTAGCAGCTTCCTTTTTCTGTTCAACAGGTAATGTGAAAGTGGAGTTACCAACTGTTTCACCGTATACCAATGGTCCTATCCATGGTTGAATATTCCACTGTAGTTTTAAAGTAAGATCTCTACCAGCGAATTTATCTTCTAGATCCCAGACAGTGTATTTAGATTTAGTGTTATGCAATTTCAATACAGCATCTTCTTTGTTTACGATAATTTTATCCCAAAATGTTACGACACTCTTAGTATTAGATTTCAAATCACCATCATACTCAGCTGTTAAATATGCAAATACTTGTTTAGTATTCCAATTGAATAAAGGTGATAGATCGACGTCCAGATCAAAAGTTACTTTAGCATTTTCCTTTGGCTTGCCTTTATTAGAACCATAGAATCTACTAGTTCTGACATTAATATTAGCACCTAATGCACTGACTGTAGCTGGAGTAAAAAAGGCTTGATCTTGGTACAATTGATACCAAGATGATGCAATAATAAACCCAACTATCAAAAAGCCGAAAGTCAATGCCTGGTTGGAAACGTTTTGAACACGTTGTGTAAGGGAAAACATAATTGAGTTCTGTAGTTCTTACTGGTATAGCAAATAACTGTCTAGTTCACTCCTTTCACACAACATCGAGCCTAGTATAGCAATCCATATCGAATTAGGTTCTAATCTCTTATAGATTTCAATATTTAATATTCGTTGTACTGAATTTCCAAAACAGCGAATCGTTTTGCACGTATGTACAGTTAAGTTAGTTTCAGTGACAGTAATTGATTTGTGTCGCAACGATTTATAAAAGTAATGAGAATAACAATTTGTTATTTATTTTTGGCACCACTTGGCATAGTGAATGAAGCATAAATCAGGTTAGGTTAAAGAGATCCATATTGGGTACGTTACTGGCAGAAAAATCTAATACAGATATTGATAGTTCAAGAAAATAAAATGAAACAAATTGAAACAACATATGATTTTAGAAAAATCAATGCCATTATGGCATTAGGTGGGTTCATTATGGGTATGGATATCACATCGTTGACATTGTTTCTTGACAAGATTTATTTTATAGAATACTTTAATTTCCCTAATACATTTGAGCAAGGTATACTTATTGGATCCAATCCTATGGGTGGTTTGAGTGGGTGTATTTTATATAGTTTACTAGTATCCAAAATGGGGAGAGTGAGTTTGTTTCAAACAGGAGCTATTATTTGGATTATTGGATGTACTTTTAATTTATTTTCAGTTTCATTATGGATGATTATTGTTTCGAGATGGATAAAAGGTATGACAGTAGGATTATATTCGATATTGTTAGTTACGTACGTCAGCGAAGTGTTTCCAAGACGAAAAAAGGGCAAAGCAATGGCATTTGTTCAATTAGCTTATACAGGTTCTATATTGGTAACGTATTTTTCATGTGTATTATCAAACAAAAGTCATTCAGTGGTTTCCTTTAAACTTATATGGGGTTTAGAAATGATTCCTGCAATGTTGTTCTTATTATTTTCAATATGGTTACCAGAAACTGCACAATGGTTGACAATGACTGGAAATTATTCAAAAGGTGAAGAAGTTCAGAATAAAATAGCAGAAGCTTATAAGCCCAAGAATGTCAATTCAAGGATACTGAAATTAAATAAGTTTGAACTAGCTTGTTTGTATGGAGAGGGGATTAATAGCTTTAAATATAGAGATCTCTTTAGTAAAAGTTGTTGGAGGCAAACATTAATGGGGTTTTCACTACAAATATTAGTTCAGTTTAGTGGAATTAATTTCTTAATGTTCTATATTGTCTATATATGTGATATATTAGGGTTAGATGGTAACATTAGAACAATTTCAGCTGCAGTTCCTTATTTTTTGAATATGTGTCTGAGTTTATTCCCAGTTGCATATCTCGATCGTGTTAGAAGAAAAGATATTACTTCAGCAGGTGCAATTCCTTTATCTATAATAATGTTTGTCATTGGTATTACAATGGCAGTTAATGGACATGAAGTAGACCCAGTTGAAAATAATATTAGTACAAATTGGGTAGTGAATCAAAGTGGAGCGCCATTAATTTTAGGATTATGTTTTCTATTTGTAGCAATTTTTGCGTTAACATTATCATGTGGTCCATGGATATATACAAATGAAATATTACCAACAAGGGCCAAACCTAAAGGGTTTGCATTATGCATGTTAGTAGGTTGGTTTGCGAATTTCGTATTAACATTATTGGGACCTCTCATGATAATGTATTTGAAATGGGGAACATTTATTCTTTATGGAAGTTTGACATTGATAATCACAATTATTGTCATGATTTTATTCCCAGAAACAAAAAACCTTGAAATTGAAGAAATTGATAATTTATATGGTGGTTATGTATTTTCAGTTAAGGAGGGAAAATATAGTAATGGAAACTGGAAGGGATCCAAATCAGTGCCAATGACACCAAAAAATTCAGTTGAACCTTATGAACCAATTAAGATGACTATTAGTAACAGTGAATCTTTAGATACTGATTCAAAATAAGTTGGACTAAGGCTAATTGAAAATTGAACTTCTCTTTTGTTGTGAAGTAGATTATATATAATTTTTATATTTACCATAGTTTAAAGATATTTAGATAAATTTAAAAAGATTAATATTAATAGTGAATTTATATTAATATATATATACTATATATTGGAAATTAAAACAATTTTTTACTTGAATTATTTAAAAGATATTAGAAAAGACGTAAATTTATTTCGTAGAAAAGAAAATTTTTTTTGACAAAAAGGCAAATAAAAGATTTCTAAGCTTAGAAACATTTGTGATGGACGATAGATGGACCACTTTCGTCGTATTCTTGTTTTGAGATCCACATTTGTTGGAAAGTAGTTAAAGAAGCTAAGATAGAACCACCGATCCAGACAGAGTATTTTCTTTCTGGTGGAGCAATGATCTTAACCTTCATAGAAGATGGAGCCAAAGCGGTGATTTCCTTTTGCATTCTTTCAGCAATACCTGGGAACATAGTAGTACCACCGG
>JAJLTL010000149.1:0-26358 GCA_030568135.1 Vanderwaltozyma yarrowii
CGCTTCCACAGATCAGAATCCTTAATTATCGAATAAGGACTCCCTTTATATTACAACCAAAAGAAAAAATCTGTTATTGTTAAACAGTAGGACCCAACATGATTTTTGGCAAAAATATTTTATAAATTCAAGTTAATACAGAGATACATTACCATATATATAAATAAGTTATGAAATATCTTGAAAAATAGTTGTAGTCATTTTTAAATGAGTAAGGTTAGTTTGATATTTGTTATATATTCTGGAGCAGCCTCCCTTGGTGGATTAACCCATAATAAAATAATTACAAAATATACTAAAATACAGCCATATTTATTGCTTTATTTTTAGAATGAATGCAAGTTTCATTCCACATTTTATTATCCTACATCTATAGGGTGTAAAGTGGCTTTGGGCTTATCGTTAGTAGCATAAATTCAATACTTCACACTTCTAAGTAATAATCCCCATATCTTCAATATAGTGGGGCTCATAAAATCATATATTTTACTCTTGATTGGTCATTTCTTACTGAATTATATCACATATTATGTATATAATATTTGTTATTATCACTTTCAATAATAACAGGAGTTAGTTTAAATTATTATAATCCCATCCTATGCAATATGACAGAATTATTTTAAGTTATGTTAAGTCAATTTCGTTTGAAACATATATACGTAAACTATAATATTTCTTCTATAATCGAATACGTTCGATGAAGTATTCTTAATCACAGCAAGAATAGAAAGTAGCCACAAAGCAGAATATTAAGAGAAGAATAGAGAACAGTGATCAAACATTATTACTTAATATATATATTAATAGTTGTCTTTTGTTTACCCCCCTTTGAATGCAAATGTATTTATATTCTTAAACTATGACAGGTATTAGTTTAGAAATATAAAGGCAACATAAATATCTAATCAATTTAAATACTTTTCCCCGACGAAGATTGGACTGTCTTTGTTGTTCTCCATTCAATTTTTACTAATTAGCTTGTGCAGGAATTTCATTGTTTCTCTAAGATATATCGTTGAACAGGATTAATACGCATATATTGAACAATCCTGTATGTATAAAACAATTACATGGAAATACGATATGTTGAAATTGTTTATTTCAACGAATCAATTAAAATTGTGGTACTTGAACAAAATTTTACAACACACACATTTCAAACACTCGTTTACTCTACGATACTACAGCCCTGTTGGAATGAAGAACCACCATCTCTGTATGTAATCTATATCTATTCTTTCCACAGTAAATAATAGTTCAATAGCAAATAATGGTTGTAAGAAACTACCTATGACGACAGTGACGATCTTTTTAATTACAATGGTTCAATACAATTAACACTATAAGACATTAGCAAACCACTAACAATTTATGACATCCTAAAGACCGGGTAGCACCCTGTCACCTTCCAGTGTCTCAACACTCCGGGTAAACCCTTAACCCAAGATACCAAAGATAAAAGATAAAAAGAAAAACAAAAATCCGTTACCGGTAAGAAATTTAAAACAAAAAATTTAGATAAAGAAAATTATGTGAATTACAAAGAAAATGAGGTAGTAGATTAATCAATTTCTTATCTAAAGTATAGAATGCGATATTCACTTCACATTGGCGTAAGATTAGTTAATTCAAATTTTAGTCTTTTAGTTAATTAATTAACTAATTAATTAATTTTGGTTTGGTTTGAATCATGATATCAAGATTCGAATCGTTTCGTATTACGGTAGTAATAACTCAAAGATTGGGTTTCCTTGTTTCTTTAATTGCTAATATTTTCTAAAATCAAAACAGATACAAGCCAGTTAGAAAATACCGTAAAAGATACACAACTTATTAAGAGTGTTACTATTTTTATGCATAGACATCAGTGTGTACAGAGTAGTAAAACAAAATGTGAACATTGAACGTCGTTTCAACAAGAGCAATCAGTTAGATCTCCTTTATCTGTTTGCGTTCACTCAGGGAGGGGATCCATGTTACAAGTTATACGTATATCGTCTAGTTGTGGACCTTCGATTGATAAGAAAACCAAGTCCACACATCTGGAGTTCTTCTTGCAATCGACATTAATCAATTTACTCTTCTTGATTAGAATTCAAAAATAAAAAACTAAAAATTGAAAATTGAAAAAAGAATATCTGTAGTGAATTAGTCTCATTAATTAAAGTGAAATTACGTTGATTGGCTGAAAAGTTGATCGAACTAGGAATATAATTTTTGAAACTTTGATTGAAGAAGATAAGACATTTTTATTTTTTTAATTGCAATACACTTGCTTGTAGTTAGGTAACTCAAACAATTCTTCACTGTACAATACCATTGTTAAAAATATAATTTTAGTATGCACTTAACTGAATTGTTTATTATCACTGGGTGTTTCTCTTTTGTGTTTTTATGAATTTTGAAATAAATTCGACAATTAATATGTTAGATTAGAAAAAAAAAAAAACACAATACTAAATTTCATCGAAACTAAATAATTAGCTAATTTCCTTAGGTAATATTTCAATCAATAATAGAGTACATATATTTTTTACTTTTTATAATCACATCTTGCAATGCTTTATTGCTTTTTACTAGTTCATTCACTGAACACCCCAACAGAGGCTGATCATAGTTGAAGCTAAATATATCTATTTGATACTTTTCTTATCTTATTATCTATAACTTATTGCTATCGTAATAGTTTGTAACGTTAGTATAATGAAATGGTTAAAAATGTTTTTAATATCTGCAAAACAAGAATTATGATTTTTAAAATAAATATTTAAAGAGCTAGTTATTCTTTATTTAATTTGTAACAAGAGCTACTTGAATATTTTCATCTTACCTTTTTTAATTATTTTACTTGAAAACTATAACAATACAAACAACTTAACATTAAGTTAAAGTATTAAAAAAAATACATAATAAATAATGAGTGGTACTTCATCTGAAGAGTACACAAGTCGAAATAAAAGTGATTTTAAGGATGGGAAGGTAACTGTTGAAAATGATTATTTAGGACAAGAACTTATATCTGAATCAATTGACTTCCAAGACGTAAATCCTTCATCAAGTGCATCTAATAAAAATGGTTCAAGATGGCAAAATTTTAAGGATTCTTTTAAAAGAGTAGAACCTATCGAAGTAGATCCAAATTTATCTGAACAAGAAAAATTAGCATTTATAACAGCACAGACACCTTTAAAACATCACCTAAAAAGTAGACATTTACAAATGATCGCTATTGGTGGTGCTATTGGTACTGGTCTATTTGTTGGTAGTGGTACTGCTTTAAGAACAGCTGGCCCAGCTTCCTTATTAATTGGTTGGGCTTTAACCGGTTCTATGATTTATTCAATGGTTATGGCTTTAGGTGAAATGGCAGTATTATTCCCAATTTCTGGTGGTTTCACTACCTACGCAACAAGATTTATTGATGAATCCTTCGGTTTCGCAAACAACTTTAATTACATGTTACAATGGTTAGTCGTTTTACCTTTAGAAATTGTTGCTGCATCTATTACAGTAAATTACTGGGGTACTCCACAAAAATATAGAGATGGTTTCGTTGCCTTATTTTGGTTAGTTATTGTCATTATAAATTTCTTTGGTGTTAAAGGTTACGGTGAAGCGGAATTTGTTTTTTCATTAATTAAAGTAGTTACTGTCGTTGGGTTTATTATCTTAGGTGTCATCCTAGTATGTGGTGGTGGTCCAGAAGGTGGATACATCGGTGCAAGATATTGGTACGACCCTGGTGCATTTGTTGGTGAAACACATGGGGCTCAATTTAAAGGTCTATGTTCTGTCTTCGTTACTGCTGCATTTTCCTTTTCTGGTAGTGAATTGATTGGTTTAGCAAGTTCTGAAGCTGAAAACCCAAGAAAATCTGTTCCAGGAGCCGCAAAACAAGTATTTTGGAGAATTTTATTATTCTACATCTTGAGTTTGTTAATGGTTGGTTTATTGGTTCCTTCTAATGATACTCGTTTAATTGGTGCCTCATCCGTCGATGCAGCAGCTTCTCCATTCGTTATTGCCATTACAACGCACGGTATTAAAGGTTTACCATCTGTTATTAATGTGGTTATTTTAATTGCTGTTTTATCCGTTGGTAATTCTGCTATTTATTCTTGTTCAAGAACCTTAGTGGCCTTTTCAGAGCAGGGATTTTTACCAAAAATCGTTTCATATGTTGATAGAAATGGTAGACCATTGGTTGGTATCGCAATTTCTGCATTCTTCGGTTTAATTGCATTTGTTGCTGAATCTGACCAAGAAGGCGAAGTTTTCAACTGGTTATTAGCCATTTCAGGTTTATCTTCATTCTTTACCTGGGGTGCGATCTGTTTATGTCATATCCGTTTTAGAGCGGCATTGAAAGCTCAAAATAGAGGTACAGATGAGCTACCTTTTGTTTCACCTGTAGGTGTAATCGGTTCTTATTGGGGTATATTTTTAATTTTTTTGATGTTGACTGCACAATTTTATGTTGCATTATTCCCAATTGGTGCAAGTCCAAATGCTTATGATTTTTTCTCTGCCTATTTATCATTGCCAATTGTAATAATCTGTTATATTGGTCATAAACTTTGGAAGAGACAATGGAGAATTTTTATTCCTGCTGAAGACTTGGATATCGATACAGGTAGAAGAGATCTTGATCTTGACCAATTGAGACAGGAAGTGGCTGAAGAAAGAGCTGCTTTAGCTGCAAGAAAATGGTGGTATAGATGGTACCATTTCTGGTGTGCATAGATATTTCAATTTATTATTATA
The DNA here is from genome assembly GCA_030568135.1 of Vanderwaltozyma yarrowii. Taxonomy (NCBI): domain Eukaryota; kingdom Fungi; phylum Ascomycota; class Saccharomycetes; order Saccharomycetales; family Saccharomycetaceae; genus Vanderwaltozyma; species Vanderwaltozyma yarrowii. Next base: position 4,768 of record JAJLTL010000149.1, read on the forward strand.
TTGAATTTTGTAAATTATTTAAAATATTTATAGAAGAAAAATAACTTATTCTATAATTTGAATTAACTAGAATACCAGTCTTCTTCAAAGTAAATTATGATGGAAAGTAATGTGGTTAATGATCACTCATCTAAAATTAAAATATGTATGGAATATTTATCCTCTTCAGTTTTTAAGCAATGACTATTCCAGACTATAAAGGAAATAAATACGCCATCGAAAAGTGGAAAATTCTCTATGGTTTTAATAGTTCAATCATTTTCTGCAATTATAGAAGGTATTTTCTGATTTAAATAACTCTATTTCAAATAAACAGATAATCCAAGTGACGAATTACGTAGAGTAGAAAATTCTCAGTTTAGCACGTTTAATTTTGACAGAATTTTCAACAAAATGTAAGAGACTATACTTGATATTGTATAATTCCTTTAGGGAATGAGAGGGTCGTTGTCAATAACAGAAGGTTACGCTTAAGGATTCTAGTATATGACCGAATCTTAAGTTGATAATTCGTTATCTTCTTCTGTTACTTCTTCTACTGAAGAAGAACGAAATGGGGAATAGAATATTTACTATTCATTTCTCCTGCAACCTATTTATATACTTCTATAGATTTACAAGATTGTTTTGATGTTAGGTTGTCCAGATCGTCTCTTGTTAATCGATGTTGACTCCTTTTCATTAACTTCGAGGCTATCCTAATTGAGGTCATTGCTCTCAATTGGCTTCTTCTTTTAATTAGAGGTAGTTCATTAGGAAGGTTGCTCCTCTAATGAGTCGTTCTAATTCATAATCTTATAATCAAGCCCTCTCACGAGATCAGGTCTTTCTTACAGGGTTTATCCTCTGATTTAGATCTGGTCCCGGTTCTTTTAAACAAAAACATATAAAACACGGGCATGTGGCGTAGTTGGTAGCGCGCTCCCTTAGCATGGGAGAGGTCTTCGGTTCGACTCCGAACTTGTCCATTTTTTTTACGTTAATTTTTTCATATTTACCATGTTATATATATACATAAATTTGGTTCATATTTGTTGGCAATAAGCTAACAGTATGCAAAAAATTCTCCAGCAAATTATAACAGTTCTCTCAAATACAATGGTATGAATCGCAAACAAATAGATAATGATCTATCTGGCACAAGTGACCTATATTCCTCTAGTAATGAATCAAGTGATTGCGAGGAACCATCATATGTCAGGCCATTTCTCGTAAACAAGAAAAAAATCCAACATATTCATAGAAGTCGTAGGGCTGTGGATAAACCTGTAAAGGAATATACCACGTCAATAAACATTCAAACTGCCAAGAAATATATATTTAAGTTGAATCAAACCATATGTGATGATATAGTTCCTGATATTATTACTGATTCTTCGCCAACAAAAGTCAGAGACCCTCAAATTACTAATGAACCCACTCAATACCTTGAATTTGGTTCTGAAATATCGGGATATAAATATGTCGTTTCAGAAGAAGAATTGTTAAAAATACAAAAAAAGAATCATGATATTGCTAGTATATCACAGGATAAGGTAGATAGGCTCCAATTTGATCAAAATTTGAAAAGCACAATTGCAAATAAACTAAGAGGAGTTGATGTTATTAAAGACTATTGGGATGTTACTCAAAAATATATCTTATTGCCTCTTCTGGAGAATTCTTCTATCGATGATGTTGCAATTGGAGCAATTACGAATGAGGGGATACGTACTTTTTATGAGAAAAGTTGCATTCGCTTAAATATGGAATTTAAAAGCATAGTAAAAGATGAAAGAATTAAATGGCATCCTGATAAATTAATACATAAAATTTCAACCGACACGAAAGACAGGGCATCAAGTATCAGGAAGATTACTAAAGTCTTCCAAATTATTAATGAAATATGGGAATCTTTATAGTTTTTTATAGTTTTTATTTATGTTGTTTATTTAATCATTAATTATTTATATAAATGAACATGCATAATGCAATGTAATTAATAATATTCTTTTGAGATTAGTTGGTACAATAATTATTTATGGTTTAATTGGAGAGTGAGAATCCTGAGGTGTTGTAGCAGTTTCTCCAGGACTATCAGTTGTCATATCATTGTCTAGCTTTCTCCTTTTCGAATCTTTTGTGTCTATATTTCCTACTTCCTCTTCATCGTCTTCTGCTTCAATATCTTCTTCAATATCCTCTTCTATATCCTCTTCATCATCTTCATTATCTTCTTGTTCATCTTCCTCATCTTCATCTTCTTCATCTTCTTCCTCTTCTTCCTCTTCTTCCTCCTCCTCTTCTTCTTGTTCATCGACATCAGGTTGTTCAGGAGGATATGCATCTCCTTCGTTTTCATTATCCCAAACGATATTAAACCTTGTTACTCTTGGTTTTTCCGCTAGTATATTCCTTACAACATGATCGACTTGTACCTTTGCTGGTGGATTTTCTCTCAATTCTTCATCATCATATTCATTATTCACATAGTAACCAACTCTAACAAATTCTCTGCCATCATAAGAACAACTTAATAATATTACAGTAACACTAACTAATTCACTTGCTGGAATTAATTCTGCTGAAGGGGGATCGGCTGTAAAGATGAATTTATTGACACCTACTGGTACAGGACCTACTAAAATAGAGTCTAATTCTTGGTCATGTTCTAAAGAACGAGAAGAACCAACGTAAGTTAATTTCCACTCAAGATCATTCTTCAGTGGTTCTAAACATTCAAAAGTAATTTCAAATTCGTAAGAATCAGAAAATTTTGCTGGATTATTTAACACTTTAATACCTAGTAATGAAACAATGGACATTATGCTATCTGTGGGGTATGCTGGCTATGATATCTTCTTTATTGGTTGTTTTTATAAGATAATACCATGTAATAAATATAATTGATGTATTTAAAACAACTAAGCAAACTAACTAACTAACATTGAATATTTGATAGTTGTTAGGGAAGAAGGGAACGCGTAAAACTGAATTGTACACGCATATTTTCATACTTTTTCTCTTATTGAGAAGGTTTACGCGTTATGAAAAATTTCAAAAAAAGTTACAAAAAATTATAAAGTGAAATAACTAATGAGCTGGCAAGTATAATATAATAAGAAAAAGGTCGTTGACTACTAAAGTTTTAAAAACATTACAATATATGCTTATTGTTTTGTGCTATAATTTGACATCTACCTTCTCAATTCAATTGCAAATTTTGAGAACTTGAAACCTTTTTTTTATTTTTTATTACTCTTTGGTTTATATATTTAATCATTTTCGATAAAACTTAACATAACACACAATTGCTTATTTTCTAAATTGTAATATGGAATAAGGTCTAATAATTATTTTATCGAACGGTTGATTATAGATTTTCTGTAATAGAGTAACTGTTACATCATAATAGCATCATTATTTCATGATGAATTGTCCTATTTAATTAATTTACGGAATTAACACTTAATATAATATATTAAAAGTCTCTTGGTACTTAATCCATGGCTCGTCCCCAAAACTACAAGAAATGAGAAATAATAAATAAGATTGGTTAACTACTGTTCAACTAAGTAGTTGATTTATAAAATCACATTCTTAACAAAGGTAGTAATTAATATTATAAGCAAATTATATTCAATTCAATTCAATTCAATTTCAAGTTAAGTTTCTAATTGTCCATACAATCGATTTAGTGGTATTATCTGTTTGGTATATATTTTCCTTTACCAATTAATAAATGACATATGCTTACCATGTTGCCAATTATATTATATACTTCTGCGAGCATTACCCAATTTCGACAAATTGAATTAAATTTCTATATTCATTTATATAACCCAGACATTTTTCAAATGCCTAAAATGGAATACTAATAGTAAGTGTTAGTCGGGTAAGAACTCTATAAAATGCAAGTAATAAAATAATGTGTGTTCTAGAATCAAAAAACCGTTTAGCAAAGTTTTAACTTTTTCAGTATTGAAATTCCAGAAGAGAGAGCCAGAGCGAGAGAAAAAAAATTGACCAAGATACGGAATCCTAATTGAATTTCTTTTTTCAATTACTGTTCCCCATTGGGAATAGTTATTAATTTAAAACCAATTAGGTTTGCAAATTTTTTCAACGAATAGAATATAATGGAAAAGAAATAGCACTATCATTAACACGGACACAGACACAGACACATACAAATCAGTTTAATTTAATTTAATTTAATTTAATTTAATTTAATTTATGTTTTTTTCGTCTTGTATTGGATAGCTAGTTCCCAAAGGGTGAAGAACTCAGATCATACATTACACCTAGTAAGTAACAAATCACATACTTTTAATTATAATCAATTCATTGGCACATTATAAAATATTTTCGATGACGGTAATCAGTACGATATCCTCTAAATTAATTTTTCTTATTTCATATTATATTAAATTATAGTATCTACTTACACTATTTAGTTTTATTTTTTTAACAAATACGAAATTGTTATTTGTTTTTTATGTGTCTTACTCATCTCATCGGAAAATCTAGTAATAATCCGATACAAGATAATGTTATCTCCAATTAAGCTAAACAGTATAGCTGAATTAATAGAGATGTAATAACTTACCGATGAGATGACCCTCTGTACATTTTGTACGATGTGGCCAAGTTAGGTTAAAAAAAAACCCCAACGGGATCGGTCGATGGGGGATGAGATGAGCTTAAAACCAAGAACAAAAAGAAACGACACACTCTCTCTCTTACTCTCTCTCTGGGGGGGGCCAAACTGTTGGGTGAGCCAGATCTGATTTCATTTCCTTTCTTTTTGTTTGCCACCCTTTCAAACCCCTGCACACCAATAACCAAAATATTTCGCCTCATTCCGCACCACAGATATTCTCTCTTCTTGGTCGCTTAAGAGGTAGGGATTCTTGCTTAATTTTAGCGGGAGTAAAAAAATACTGCAAAGATATTTTTTTTTTTCATTATTTGTTGTTTGTATTGAATTTGTTTCAAATTTGTTTTTGTGGTTTTTCGTACTTAATGTCTCCAAATGGGTGGCAAAAATAAGGTAGAGGAGAAGAAGCAGAACGGTACAGAGAGAGAGAGAAGTGGGAGGGATTCACTGTATAGTGCTCGGCGGCATCACCCTCTACGAATGGTACAAGAAAATGATGGGCAACTACTGACTCCTCTCTCTTCCTCTCCCTCACTGCCTGGAGATTTGACGGTAGATTCTCACACCGCCTTGAAACATTTTGAATTGCCGCCATCATCGTTGTCGTCGTCGTCGTCGTTAAAAATTATTAACAGAGAGAAAATGAATCTTTTGTTCTGTTTTTTTTTTTTTCAAAGCTTCAATTATGAAATCTGATTGCCTAAAGTAGTAAATTTCCTACTAAAGTGCCATCTTAGTACGACTGATGGTTCAAATAATGATTTTCTTTTAAATTTTATATATAAGGAAAGACAGAATTTGATGTTTCATTGTTTGATGCTTGGGACCTGGATTGTTTTAGGTAAGCTTGGATCATTATTATTTTATTTACTATTTATTTTCAATTCTTATTATATTTATATTATATATATAATATATAGTTCAGTAGAAACAAAAAAATCACAAACTACAACTTTCATTTTTTGAATTCATACCAAAAAAACTAAAAAAAAAAAATATATTAGTAAATAAATTTATTACATTTTTTTTATTTTAATTTTTATATCAAATTTTCCCAATCCCCCCAACTCAAAGTCTTTCCTTTTTATTATTACTAATATAATAAGTCATTCCTTAAACAAAACAAAAAAAAGAATATTTTCTATCCTCAAACAAAACAAAACAAAAAATGAAGTTATCAAATTTATTATTATCAGCCGCCACCGCCACTACTTTAGTCTCTGCTGCTCCACACCGTAATGAACATCATTCTCATAAAGAAAAAAGAGATATCGTTACAGTCACTGAATTCGTTGACGTTAATGGTAACGTTATTAACAACGCTGCTGCCGCTCAACCTACTACTACCACTTTAATCGGTGTTTCATCTGCTGCTGTCGTTGTTCAATCAGCTGCCGCTGCCGCTACTTCTGCTGCTGCCGCTGTTGAAAAATCAACTGATAGTACTTCTTCTTCTTCTTCATCTAGTAGTGTTGATGGTGATTTATCAGATTATTCTGACCCATCTACTGAATTTACTGATGGTACCATTAAATGTTCAGATTTCCCATCTGGTCAAGGTGTCGTCTCAATCGATTGGTTAGATTTAAACGGTTGGGCTTCAATCATGAGCATGGATGGTTCTACATCTACTTCATGTACTGATGGCTTTTACTGTTCTTATGCTTGTCAAGCTGGTATGTCAAAAACTCAATGGCCATCTTCTCAACCATCTGACGGTAGATCTGTTGGTGGTTTATACTGTGACAATGGTTACTTATACAGATCAAACACTGATTCTAACTATTTATGTGAATGGGACGTTGAATCCGCTGTCGCAGTTAACAACTTATCTGATTCAATTGCTATGTGTAGAACTGATTACCCAGGTTCCGAAAATATGGTTGTACCAACTTTAGTTGAAGCTGGTTCATCAAAACCAATTTCTGTCGTTGATGAAGATACTTACTACCAATGGGAAGGTAAGAAAACCTCTGCTCAATACTATGTTAATAACGCTGGTGTTTCTATTGAAGATGGTTGTATTTGGGGTCAATCCGGTTCCGGTGTCGGTAACTGGGCTCCAGTTGTTTTAGGTTCTGGTTACACTTCTGGTGTCACTTGGTTATCTATCATTCCAAACCCAAACAACACTGATGCTCCAAACTTTAACGTCAAAATTGTTGCTACTGATGGTTCTACTATCAGCGGTGACTGTAAATACGAAGACGGTGTTTACACTGGTGGTTCTGATGGTTGTACAGTTTCTGTCACCAGCGGTTCAGCCCAATTCGTTTTCTACTAGATGCATTTCTTTTCTTTTCTTTTCTTTCCTTGTTTGAAAAGATTTAAAATTTTGCTACTATGTTACTATGCTTTGATAAAGTGGATTATTTTAAATAATAATTCTACTTAAATTTTTATTTCATTTTCCTTTTTGATTTTTAATCAATTTTTGGGAAACCTTTACTCTTTTTCGGTCGGTTATACGCTCTCACTTTTACTATTTTTCCAATAAATAAGAAATTTTAGATCTTATTTAGTTCGTTACTTAAATTCATACCATCATTTCGATACCCTTTTTTAAATAAATTTATTAGCTACTGAACAATTTTTATATCCTAGATATTTTGTACTATTAATTCTATATGTATACTTTTTTACAATATTTTTAACCTTTTTGAATTTCCTATTTGAAAAATATAAGATGTGCATGTCCAGACATGTTATTTTAACTTTTATTACCGATATTGAAATTTCAGTTCGTATTTTTAGAGAGTTTATTAGAAAATGTCAAAGTATAAAAAAAATTACAAAATATATATATTATAAGTTCATTAAAATTATGTTAGAAAAATAGATTAAATAGTACCAGCTTTTGGAGGAACAAAGGCACCTGATAATTGTAAAGCTGGTTCATCAATACAATCATGACTGTAACTCAATACTGAAACACCACCTGCACATAATAAAAAGTTTGGATTATCAACCAAATGAGTGTATTTAGTTAATTGAACATATGGGACTTCATCACAATCATATGAGTTGGCATTGGCTTTTTCTTCATCAGTGATACATTCTTTTTGAACACCTAAACCAAACCATAAAGCAGCAAAATAACGCAAAGCATGGCCATGAGCAAACACTAAAATATCGGAAGGTCTGCCTTCTGCTTGATGTTTTCTATGTAAATTTTGAATTCTTGCAATTGATCTAGATAATCTTAAACCAAATTGTGGAGAACTTTCACCATTTTCACAACCGTCTCTCCAAATATTCCACGGTCTTTCAGTATCTAAACCTCTTGATTTTCTTAATGCAATGATCTCGTTGGTTAATTTACCTTCATAATCACCATATTCCCATTCTCTTAAATCTTCATCAATAACAACTTTGAATTTAGATCTTTGTTCGTCTGATAATGGAGCTAATATTAGATCCAATGTTTGTCTAGCTCTTAATCTTGGTGAGGTAAAAATATAAGTAATATGATCTGGATCAATAAATTGATTAGTGTTGAAAATGGATAAACCAGCTCTTCTCATTTCATCGACACCATACTCAGTTAATGGTAGATCAGTGGCACCGGTATAATGACCGGACTTAGACCATTCGGTCTCACCATGTCTAATAATAACACATCTTGGTACTGGAGCCATTCTTTTTAAATATTACAATTAATAATTTAATACTTGTGATAGTTACTTTGGTAACAATTGTACCTATATAATAATAATTTTTCAATTTAAGGGACGTTAAATGATTAGAGAAAGAAAAATCAATTATCAAAAGTAAAATATTGTTCGTTTTAAATATTTACTTGTTTCTTTCGTCACTGTTTCCTTTCCCTGCAAATTTTTTCAAATTAGATAGCTTTCGGTAACGGAGAATTGTTAATTGCTTACTATAGGCTTCCTATTTTCAATGACGAAAAAAACGAAATATTAAGATAATAAAATATTATAATAACAGCAACACGATGGAAAAACCTCATAAGCAGACAAAAATATTATGAACCCTTTTAATTATGAATACGAGTTAGAGAATACTATAAATACATCCCATTAAGAATCTAACAAAGGTAAAAACTTAGTTCGTAACCTATTGCAACTATTTTGAGAAGACATAGTTGAAGTTTAAGTGAACTCTCATGGCAATAAGGGGAGGTAACCAATCGTAATCGCCGCCCTCAGGTAGATAAATCTATTCAAACATCCACTGTCTACTTTATACCTCCATCTTCTCATTACATATCTTAAATGCAAGTAGCTAATGCCGTATAGTATTTACAACTACTCAACTACTACTACTACTATACTGTTCAATTAAATAATGGAGGTGTGCATCAGAAGATGTTGAAATGAAAACCATCCTATTTTAAATTAATGATATTTTTAAAAATAATCAATCATTAAACTTCAAAGGATTTGAAATTGCACTGACTCTAAGTTAACGATATCTATAAAAATCTAAACATCTTATGATATTCTGCCCTCACCACATTATAGACAATTAAAACAGCTACTACAACTTGAATTCTTTCAATTTAGTTCAAAGTGGCTGCATATATCAATACTATTTCTTGTGTTGCGAACATTACATACAATTGCCATATAGATAGCAGAGTCTTAACATTATTAACTAGCTGATCTTTTATATGTAGATCCTTACAAATGTATTCTTATCACCTTTTTTTTCCCAAGAATTTTCAGGTTTCGCGAAAATTTGAAATATATGTTTGCTGATCTGAAGAATAAAAAATAACACATCATAAAGACCAACTATATTGATAATATTTATTTAAGATTTTTCAAAGATGATAGCATAATCACATTATCATCAACATTGTGCAACCTTGAATCTTTTTTCAAGTTAAAAAAGTCTGAACTAGGTAGATTTTTCATTATCATTTCTCTTAGAATTGGAAATTGATAATAGATCATGAATAAAGATGATCGTGCTAAATTCACAATAGGGGCATTTATTTTACTGCTATTTATCGTATTTCAGCTTATAACACGCTCTATAACATTCTCAGTAAGTGGTTCCACTTACAATGACATCCGAAGTAGAGCTTTTGATACAAATGATGAGAAAAAATCCCGTATAGTGAGAGTATGGAATGAAGATGCAAGTTTATCGATTCCATTTCTTGATAAAATTAACAAATATTGGTATGTCGGAGGTAATGCACAGATCCGTAATGCAAAATATATTAGATTGACGAGTTCAGGAACTCCAAATTCACATGGTGTTGTCATGTCAAATGGATTTGGTGATAATATAATAAATGATTTTGAATTAACCTTAAAATTTAGGCTCACTTCAGAAAATGATAAAACATCAGACACAAGTGAAGGTATAGTATTGACAATAGCTCCTGAGAATAGTTTTGTGACCCAGAATTTACATTCATCCTTTTCCAAGAAACAATATGAGCTTAATTCTGGTGGAATACTCGCCACTGATTCAGATTTAATGGGATTCCCTAAAAATTTGCCGGGGTTATCTCTAGTAATTGATACTAATTCCAATAATAATAAAAATAAGGTACCTTTTTTTGATGCATTCATTAGTATAAAACCATCCGTATCTTATTATGATAGGGAAAGTGATGGTGAAGATAGCAGTCATATTGTTAAATTAAACGCCAATCATATACCATTAAAGAAGTCCCTATTAAGTGGTACTGTTACCGAATTACGTCTAATTTATTTGGAAAGTGTTAACTTTTTAAAAGTAGATATCAAATATGCAGACGAAGATGATTATTGGATCGAATTATTACAGAATGATAACCCATTGTTTGTTCCTAAGAATCACGCAACTAAAGAAAGGTTTATTGGTATAGGTGCATTAGCGAAACAAAATCCTGCAAACATTGATATTTTAAACGTGCAAACAAATGAATTCCACTGGAAAGATAAAGATGAATCAGAAGAGGAGAATTATGATTACGCGAAGGAAGTTCAACTGTTCTTAAAAGAAGAGTTTGGTAAGAGGATTGCTTTAGAAAAAGATGATTTTATAAAATGGAAACTAAAGAAGTCTCAACCAAATTATTTTTTTGATGAACCAAAAACTTCGAATGATATTTCAAAAGATACAAATATTATTATGAAAGCAATTTGGTTTATTTTAAAGACATTTTTATTTTTATTAATTCTATCTTTGTTATATTTTGCATCCGTATACGTAAGAGTTAGTATAAAACATATGAAGTTAATAAGGAGAAGAAGTAAATCTCAATCTGGTATATTGCCAGTTTATGCATAATGACCCAAAAGAATATTTACAATGACATTACTTGTTACTTACAATACATAGTAAAAAAAGAAACAAAAAAACAGCATACATATATAATCATTATTATATTTAAAGTTACTTTTAGTTAAGTCAATAAAGTTAATATTAATGATATATTTCACTAATATATTATCTACAATCTTCACTTAATGCTATATAGTAGAAATATATAAAATTTATGGTAAATGATTAACATTTTTAATATGATATTTACTCAACTCTAAATTGAACACCCCACAACTCAGTCTTCATACCAAATAAACCACCCAAAATTCTATTATCTCTAACATTAACACTTTGAATCATCTTAAAACCCTTTGACTTTAACACTTGCTTGATTTCTTCATCAAATGAATAAACTGCATATAAGATTTTCATAGATCCAATGTAATTACCTTCTTTAGCGACAGTTCTAGTACGAACCATTGTCCAGTCTAGTAAATCTTCCAAAATACCACTCTTTAAGTAAACTCTACGACATCCAATACTAGACATAGCCATGACTAATGATTCTGGTGAAGATAATGCTTTATTTTCATTAATGGTGACCAAAGATATTGGTGTTTCTCTATACACAACAATATGAGTGTTTTTCAATTGTGAAGGGCTAATTTCCTTATCTGATGATGAGGCTAACTTGGATAAGTTAACACCAAAAACAGTTTCACCTTGAGAATCAGTAACTTCAAAAATCTTAGATTTGAAATACGAATCTGTAACTCTTGATAGTAATGTGAAAACAAATGATGTTAAAACTAGAGTGAAAAGAAGACCTGAACCTAAATGTTTTTTATTAATGATTGAAAATTGATACAAATAACCAGTTACCGATGTACTAGTAATATGTTCTGGATAAACCAAGTTTAGAGCCCAATAGGTAACTAGAAACATACTCAACGCAAATACAGTAAATGGATGGAACAACAAAAATTTATTGGCTAAAGCTTGTTGTTGTTTTATGAAATCAATGGATAAGTTTAGAGAAGCTGTTGCTAAACTTGGTGTTAAAGCGGTACCATAAATGGTAGGTGGAGCATCGACATCTAATGGCTTGTCTAAAGATGCGTCGACTTGAGGAATATGTAGACTTTTTCCAGCAGACATTTTTTGAATTAGTTTCTCTGTTATAGATATTTATATATAAATCTATCACGTCAAAGACAAACACTATTTAAAATATATTTATTGAAATAGATAAAGTTGTATTAAAATAACTTAAATAATACAGATCTTTATCATTGTTATTATATTCCCTTTCGTTAATAAAATTTCAATAATTTGATCAAGCTTCTCATGGATATTGGAATTTGCTCTCTTGCGCACGTGTAATAGAAAGCTTTATGATGGAAAAGTGATATAATATCGGCCTTTTTTTTTTTTTTTGCATAATGGGAGGTTGAAGATGACGGTGGAATAATTAACTTAGTTCTATTGAATTGAACTCTTGGTATTGAAATTAAATTATTTTTAATAAAAATTGATAGCTAAAATATCTAACATATAACATGTGAAAGATATATAATGAAAAAACAAAACTATACTTATATATATAAAATTAACGAATTAATGTTGCAGTCGAGGATATAACCTAGCTAATATGCCAATGTTTAAGGACATATATATAATGAGGAAACTGTAATAATTTTTTTTGAGTTTTTTAATCTCTGAAAGTTTCAAAAGTTGTTGGAATTTTACCTTGTTCTTTTGAAGAAGAGCTTTTATTGTTTGTTGCTTCAGTAAATTTTGGATTGGATTTTAGTTTTTCTATTGTAATAGAACCAATATCAATACCAGTTGACACAATAGCACGAGGAACACTATCTGATTTACTTAAATTGTCTTCATATTTGGTGGAAACAGTCTTATATGTAGATTTTGCGGTATCATATGTTGGTTTGATAAAATAATCGAGTTTATCGTTTATTTTCTTTTTAGTTGGATCAACGTATACTGATTGAATTTTATCAGTAGTTGGTTTGATATAATTATCATAGTTTTTTTTAGCAATATCTTTTGTTGGAGTAATGTAACTAGAATTTATTTTATCTTGAATATCTTTTGAGATTGTCTTTGTAGTTAAAGTTAATTCACTTACATGGCGTAAGGATTGTGAAGTCTCTGCTTCATTTTGCACATCTGAAGTTGCATCATCTTTTATTTTCTTTGTAACTGTCTTAGCTTGAGGAAGTTTAAAAGGTTTCATAACCAATTCTTTTAATAGAGTATCAGTGAAATTAGCAACATAATCAATACTAAACCATAATAACCATATACCTGGAATAATATTTTTATGCTTTGATTTTGATTCATTTATTAAACTATCAACCCCCTCCCTTAAAATTAATATATTAAATAATTCATCCATTTTCCAAATAGTATTTTCTAAATGTTTATATGTAATTTTAACTAAATATGGTGATCTTGGTGAATCAACTAAAGTCTCTCTTAAAACAGAAGTAGATGAGATTGTATATGATAATAATTTTGATATTAATGGCAAAGATAAAACAAATTTTATTAATCTTGATAAAATAGAATATTTTTGTAAATGATTCAAAGTTGGTGAATTCTGTGCAAACTTTTCAATAGTCTCTTTATCAAATACTATTTTAACATCTGGTCTTGGGGAAGGTTCTAAACGTGAATGTTCAGCATCACTTGTCATTTTTTATAATTGTTTCTATTTTTTTTTTTAAAATTATGGTAATTTACTTATAAAATAATCTACTGTTCTATGACCACAGTTCTCAAGTATATATCAGTATATCCAAAAAGATTGAAGCTTAAATATTTTTCAAAATGATTTCAAATACATAAAATAAATATTCTTTACGAATAAAAGACTTATATACTTTCAAAAGTTGACAGCTTTGGTTTGGTATCATGCCACTAAGCAGATCCCTTGTTCCTTTGAAGTAAAGTCCGATGGTCACGTGGGGCGAGACAGATAAGAAATTATGTAGACATGTATATACTTTTGACCGTATTTAAAGGCAACATAATACTTATATTAATACTAATCTACATACATATCTTAATTAATATGTTTCATCAGAGTGAGCGAGAAATAGAGCGTATTCAAATATTATATGCATATATGATAGTCCTATTATAGCTGTGACGATAGTCACTATATTCATATGATTAATAAATTAGTACAGTTGACCAACAGAAACAAAAACACAACAACGATATCATGAAACATATAGAAGTCAATTGACTTTCTTTAATAAATGTAATAAAATTTCTTATTTCAGGTATTTGGGTTTAGGAGTACGTTTTTCTTTAAGAGACCTTCATTATTCCTGAATGTGACATAGTGGTTTATTTTCTTCTATTCGTTTTTTTTGATTTTGGATGTAAATTGTCTAATTATTTGCAGTTTTATTCCTTCTTTTTAGTAACTTCTTGTTTATTTACCAAGTGTTTTAATTTCGAATTCACTGATTCATAGAATTCTAAATTATTATCTTCTTCATCATCTAATGATATTGCCATTATATATTTTAAATCTAAATTACTGTCATCTATACTAGGAATTATTTTTGCTGATGGTGAATTATGTGGCGTAGGTGCTAATTTAATTTGCATTGAAGATTTTGGTTTACTTGAGACTGTTGATGCCATGCTTATATATTCTCTTCTTCTTTTTCACAAACGATCTAACTATAAATTCAAACTTCAATAGTTTTAAGTATACTGCTGATGTGTATATATACGCTTATATTGTTTATATTCGAATATGCAGTTGAGACAAAAAACATAAATTATACACAGCTCCTTTATTTATAAAATCATAGAAACTTGAGCAAACATGCCTATATATATATATATATATACATACGACAAATATGTATTAATCAAATACAAATTACACGTTGCTTAGCATAGTTGTTGTAATATAATATGTTAGTGCAAGTGAAATATACCCTGAGGCTACTGATCTATTATTTAACAAACAAATATACGTAATTTACCTAAAATAAAACAATTGAATGGGTAAAATATATTGTTATAAGATCACCCGAGCAGACTAAAATACAAAATACAAATACCTATTTCAATGCTACAACAACAAGAACAACAACAGCGAACGCTCTTCAATGTATACTGCATTGAGTTATTTTTAATATTCACCGTTGGAAGAAGTAACACATACTAAGATTTTTTCCTAGATACAGGAAAGAATAGAACAGATACTGAACAGAGAACTCCTATATTTAATTTAATAATACATTAACGATAGGAAAACGTACGTAATATAATATAATATAATATAATATACAATAAGGAAACGAAACGAAACGAAAAGGGATATACAATGTACACCTAACAACGACCGGATAGTAACGTTGTTCAACAGTCCCCATAGCATGACAAGAACTGGATGGTTATTCTTCTTTACCAATACTACTACAACAGTAGAGTTATTTTTAATCAAATACTAATAATTGCCATTTTCATTACCTATAAAGTGCATCTTTTCAGTTTTTAGTGAAGTTTGCTTTTCCGCTTTGTAAGCCTAAGCGGAATATCCCTGGGGGGGGGGGGGGTGAAGATTTTGAGCGTAAAGTTTAATCTAAACTAAATCACGAAGAATGCTCTTTTGGCAAAAATAAATTACAATTGACTTTTCGATCCGATTTCATTTTATTATGGTTTCGATAGATATGAGTTATTGGAATCATTAGCTATCATGTGAAACTTTAATTGTTTAATCTGTATAGACATATATATTATAATTATCTTGTTTTAACTGTTATTATTCTTGTTTACAAGTATTAGGTAGTGGTGAACAAAAAAAACACAGCAACACATACACTTATACGTAAAGTTTTGACAGTGGGAAGAAATTCGGATATCACTTGCTAGTTAATATTAAAAAGTTTGCTTTCGTTATATTTTAGAATAGAATAATAAAAAAATGGTTAAGCCAATTATTGCTCCAAGTATATTAGCTTCTGATTTTGCTAATCTAGGTTGTGACTGTCATAGAGTTATCAATGCAGGTGCCGACTGGTTACATATTGATGTTATGGATGGTCATTTCGTTCCAAATATCACATTAGGTCAACCAATCGTTGCCTCATTACGTAAATCGGTTCCACGTCCAAATGATACAACTAGTGATAAGCCAAAGGCTTTCTTTGATTGCCATATGATGGTTGAAAATCCAGAACTTTGGGTTGAAGATTTCGTTAAATCTGGTGCTGATCAATTCACTTTCCATTATGAAGCTACTAAAAATCCATTAGAACTTGTGAAATTAATTAAACATCATGGTATTAGAGCTGCTTGTGCAATTAAACCTGGTACTCCAGTAGATGTATTATTTGAATTAGGTCAATATTTAGATATGGCATTAGTAATGACTGTTGAACCAGGTTTTGGTGGTCAAAAATTTATGGCAAATATGATGCCAAAAGTTGAAAAATTAAGAGAATTATTCCCAAATTTAGATATTCAAGTTGATGGTGGATTAGGTAAAGATACAATTCCAATGGCTGCTGATGCAGGTGCTAATGTCATTGTAGCAGGTACCAGTGTTTTCACAGCTGCTGACCCTCATGAAGTCATTGAATTTATGAAAGAAAAGGTCAGAACAAATCTAAAGTCAAAAAACTTATTGGATGAATAAATGAACAGTTTGAATAATTTGTAAATAGTTTTATATGCTTATTTCATTATTTATATATTTATTTCAATAATTAATAATTACTAATATAAAAAAGCAAAAAAATGAAAACGAAAATAGAAAACTATTATACTCTTTTGCTCATAAAACTTCCCTTAAATCTTGAATATATATACATAATAGATGTGTTGAGTTAATTAGAATCAGTTAACCTTCTAGGTTTTTTTTGATACTTTTGCTATCATTGCCCATTTTTTTACGTTCCCAATCTACCCATATAGAATTTTCCCCATTCCAATCTCCATTTTTAACACAGTTACTTAAATCTGAACCAAATATCTTGTTGTAACTTTCTTTCTTCATTATATCTTTCAAATTTGGCACTTGGCTATACAAAACAGACGGATTAATGCTATACATATACTTCAATTGGTCTGATGTTGGAAATTTGTTATGTATCTCTAATTTATATTTTTCTTGGGCATCTGTATTATTATAATGAGTTTGCACTGCTTGTAAAAGAACTTTCGAACTTTTATTCAGTGCTAAATCATTAGTAAATAATGAAATAATTCTAGGTTGACTTTGTAATGTTTTCAAGAATGACATTTTTAGCTTAATAGGACTTTACTTGATATCGTTACTTGCTTTTATTATTTCTAAAACAATCTAGTCATTCTTTTATATACATATATTATATATGATTATAGTTACAATTTTATTCAGTTTTCGCTTGCTGCATGCATCATACATAATAGGCCGATTGACACATAGTAGAAAAACCCCTTGATTGGCGGTAATATAAGAAGTGTCCAGTAATGAATCGAATAGTTTAGAGAAATTTACATGGAAGACAGTTTCTAAATATTGGTTTATATATAATTACATGCTTCTTATAGGTTCTATCAATACTGTTACTCCGGGGAAGGGAATAAATCGTAGCGGCGCTGGGACCATAATGGCATATTATTTCGTACCTTATTAAGCTCATCGAAATCCAAATCAGCAAATATCAACTGTGGATTATAGTCTGATCTGTTAGCTCTTGCTAGTATATCACCCCAGGGACTGATTATCATGGACTCTCCCCATGACTCCCTTTTAATAGTATTGGAATCCTGTGATGACCCTCCTTCCTCAAGTTCTATGTCATTCGTGTCATGGATTCCTTGTTGTGCTGGCATTATTACAAAACATTGTGTATCAACGGCTCTTGCTCTGCCAAGAAGTTCCCAATGTGCTTGTCCAGTCTTCATTGTAAATGCACTAGGGTAACATAAAATTTCAGCACCCATAGATCTTAATTTTAATGCTAATTCAGGGAATCTTATATCATAACATATTGAAGTACCAAGCTTACCGACTGGTGTATTTACAATATCTGGTATTTTGGAACCAGGCTGAACTGATCTTGATTCTTTTAAAAGCGGACCATTTGCTATATCTACATCGAACAAATGTAATTTTTGGTAGGAATGAATAATTTCACCATTGTGATTAATATATAAAAGTGTATTCTTGACTCTATTATCATTCATGGACACATCCTGATCAATTGGAGCTACATGCAACCCAATTGAAACGTCTATTTGTTTTGCTTTTTCTTTTGAAATAGTCTTAATATAATTTTGTAATTCTTTAAGAAAAATAGCACTATTGACAGCAAGTTTTTTTGATTGTTCAGGATTCTTGGAGATATAGTCAGTTGCTTCAGGAAAAAATATTACTTTAGCATCCTTATCCAACGCTTGAACTATTAAATTTTGTACGCTTTTAAGATTTTTGGATAAATTACTTCCTGAACAAAGTTGACCTATTGCTACCCGATATAAGTTCGACATATGACTATATTCAATTCCCTTAGACGTTAATATCCAGTGTTCATAGTAGTTTTAGCAATAATGCAATCACTTAACCGTGGCTGTCTCTTTTCATATTATTGTTTGGTGGTTTAGTCATTTATATTGAATAAACTATCCTTTAAGATTTGGATAGAGCAACTTTACCCGGGCGTCGCCAAAGCATATTTATATTAGCAAGTACAGTAATAACAATATTCAATATGGCGTGTCTGTTATGGAGGTTTCTAATGACTGTTCTTGTATTTATTGGAAGTATTAACATATCGATAGAGATACAAGGTGATCTGTACATTGGTTAGTTGTATCAAATACCTAACCATAGAAAATCCAAGTGGTCTATAAGATGTTTTCTCAAATGGAATCAATATCGAAAAATGATAATAGTAGCCATTATATGAATAATACTAACCTTCAAGATGATCTGGACGATACAAATTCTAATTACAATACTCCATTACAACCTCATACGATGCTGTTAAAAGATGCTGAAACAGTGGCAACTATGTATCCTATTCCTGCATATCCAGAATTACTTCCGATGGGGTTATTAGCATTCTTATTAGATGAATTTAATATGGAAATAGAAAAAGGTGATAGTTTCCCATATTATGAAACTCTATCATTAGAACAATTTAAGAAAGTGTGGTTTCACGAAGAAGGTTACGTATGCATAATGGTTTTGGGTGAAATCCCAGAACTAGATTATAGTATTCCGAATGATCAATCTAATCTAGATAATAATTACGGTACAGATATAGAGACAATGAGACATACATTACAATACAAGAAGAGGAAAGAAAGAAGAAATATAAATTTAAATATACAATGGGAAAAACAATGTTTGGGAATATTTTCACTGCAGCCAGCATATCCAGGTAGATCATCTCACATTGTGACTGGCTCATTTTTAGTGAATGCTGGTATTCGTGGGAAAGGTATAGGTAAAACTTTAGTGGAATCATTTGTAGAATGGGCCAAACGATTAGGTTTTACATCTTGTTGTTTTCCATTAATATATAGTACAAATGTTGGTATTCGTAGAATTTTGGAAGTGCTTAACTTCCGACGTATTGGGAAACTACCGGAATCTGGTATTCTAAAGGGTTTTGATGTTCCAGTTGATTCTTTTATTTATGGTAAAGAATTCACACATATTACTAAAAGTATAGACTCATTAAGAGATCCACAACAAGATAATGATATAGCAAAATACGAGAGATTAAGGTTCTATTTAGAGACAGGAAATTATCCAGCTCATTGCGATAGAAATGAAAAGGCAAGACTGCGTGTATCGTCAAGAACCCACTATTTATTAAATGGTAAACTTATGACGAAAGGTCGTGAAATAATATATGACACTGAAAATCAAAGAAGAATTGCTATGGAAATGCATTCCGTAGAACATCAAGGTATCAATAAAATCACTTCTAGAATTGTTGAAAGGTACCATTGGAAAGGTATTAAAAATACTGTTTCTGAAGTAATTGCACAATGCCCAAAATGTAAGATGAGACACCAAGATGGTACTGGTGTAGTGGTATTACCAACTGAAAATGTTCGACAAGCTCATATGCTACCGGAACGTAATGATGAAACAATTAACGAAATTGATAACTCTTCTACTTTATCACAAATGGCGGCAGCAGTAGTACGAACCTTACAAAATGATACACAAACTGAGGAAGCAGAACCTACTCCACCAGATATTTCTGAAAACAATGATCAAGTTGGCAAGCAATCAAAGAATAACTTTAAAAGCAAAAACTTTAAGTCTAATTTAGCAAATGTTCATAACATGAACGCTTTTGATAGATTTGTTGAAGATGAGCATACGAAAAAGAGAAGACGATATTTAGACGTTGCAGAAGATGCATTGGTATCTAATGTCATGAACCCAACTAATACCAACACAACTTCTCCATACCAGGGAATTTCCATGACAACTAATAATTTAGAAAGTACAAATGTCGAATTAATTAATGATGCTATATTAAGTCTCGAAGATAAGTTTACAAATGTGCCCGAATTACCAGAACATGGAAATCAAGACACGGATCATAAAAACGACGTAAATAACCACAATGGGGGAAAATCTGATGATTTTACAAAACAAACTAATAATTATTATTAGTGATTATTTTATAAATAACTAGGCATAAACTTTTAAATTGTAATTTAAATTCACATTCAACTTCAATATATTATTTGTAGGAAATATTCTAATTTTATTTAAAAATAACATAAACACATGCTAGTTGGTACCTATTCAATATTTTTAAATCTGGTTATACCATACCGGCTAGTAAGTTTGTTGGCGTAGAAATTTTACCAAAATCAAAAAAAATAAAAAATTAAGAAACAAGGAAATGTTAATATGGAAGTAAAGAAATTAAAGTATAACTGATGTTCGCAAAGGTATACGGATAGTAAATAAAAGAACATTACAATTGTGCGTATTGCCTCTATTGATCAATTATAGTAATATCTATCACAAAAAAAAAGGTAAAAGATTAAAAAGATACAGTATACAATGATTTCATTTTTTAAACAAATTAAAGATATTTTCACAGAATCCCATACATCATCCCAGCAAATAACATTATCACGTAGAGCTTTCTTCCAGTTTCTGGGATATTTGGGTAGCTGTGTTGTAATATCTGTAGTTGCACAATCCAAATCAATTGAATGAAACTACCGCAACCAACTTCGTCCATCGACGGAAACAGAAGATATACAATAGAATTTTTGTAGAACTGTTTGCTATACAATTATATAACTAAAAAAAACTGTTAAGGTAGGCATGACAGTAGATGGATATACCACATAAACTGAATGCCATATTATTTCAATAATGTTTACCCACGCATATAATGAAGAGGCAACGCCAATCGATAATTGTGCTCAGTGAACAAACCAACCTTTAGTAGAAAGATCTTACTATTATTATTTTTTTTTAAACCGATCGACACTTATATGGGGAGGGGAACAGGTGTAAGAAATAAACTGCACTTCAAATACAAGTCAACCAATAGATTCAGTACTAAGCTTTGTTATCTACCATATCTCCATTATTATAGGTATTCCAATACAGTGTGTTTTTAATTAGCATACATATTATACTATACTATACTATACTATACTATACTATACTATACTATACTATACTATAC
>JAJLTL010000150.1:0-26330 GCA_030568135.1 Vanderwaltozyma yarrowii
GCTACTGTTATCCGCAATCCATCCTCCTGCTCACTCCTCTGAAACTATGAATAATTTCCATTCTGACACTTCAGAACAAAACTGCTCCTTCAGTGTTTCGAACCTACGTTCACAATAAGAATGGTAATTTTGTGCTACCAAGGTTTTTATTTGATTAAAAACGTTATTCAATATAGATGCTAGAATCTTTGTTACAGTTATTATTATTATATGTTTTGTAAAAAAGAGATTCTATATACAAGACGTTATTTTATTTTTTTTACAGAGTAGAATAAAGAAGATATATAATAAGAAAGGAAAACACAAAATGCCTGTTAATTTGAATGCATGCCGGAGCACTACCAATTGCATTGATCTTGGGAAAAGAAATTTCCTGCCTGTCAATGGTAATAACAATCAACTCGAAAATGATTCAAATATTCCTTCAATAAGGGAATTAGTTAAATATGATCAAAGTAGAAGAAACTCCACAATTGATAATAAATTTAAGTTGAAGATGGAGGAAAGTTTAATTAAATGGAAACCATCAGTTGCCGTAAATAATGGTTCATCTCTGTATATTGACGGTCAGCATCCTTATCAATTACCTACATCTGATAATATTAATGTATCAAAAAATAAAAATAATAAAAATAATAAGACAAAAAGTTTGAGATCTCCAAGGAAACTTAGCATTAGTGGAGCTGCTACTTTCACTACAAGAACAAATGTACTTTCAGTAACATTAAACAATGGAAATGCTGATGAAAAATTGAATAAAGACAAATATAATATGAATACTAATTCAATGCAATATTGGTGGGATAAAGGTAATCATGTTAATGATAATGGTGGTACAAATGATTTTGATTATTCTTTTGAATTAGAACTAGATGAAAATATCAACGTAAATTCAAATCAAGAATCTACTACTATCTTAACACCATATGCTCTACCATATAAACCAGGAATGAATAACGAATCAAAAATCAATTCAATTCTTGAAACAAATGACAATATTACAAAACCAAAACCAAAACAATTGTACGAACAGTACTACGGCATGACAGTTCCTAGCGACTATCTGGACTCTTTAAAACATTACCAAAGACATCAAGAGCAGCAACAACAACAGCATCAACAACTTCAAGAAACTACTACTAATCGTTCACGTTTACAACAACGATTCAGAAATTCACAAGATCGGTCTGTTAATGCACAAACGTCTAACCAAAACTGGTTCAGCATGTGCTGGTCAACAACGATAGGTGGATGTGACAATACATAGACATATAAACCCAATTGTTAAACAATATATACTTATTTATTTATTTATTTATCTACTTATTCTTATAGATAGTATGGTATATATTCTTTCTATTCATTCAGTATATCATTTTATTCGTTATTGCTGCAACGTTCAGAGTGACTCCCTCTGCCTCTACTTCGTGGTGTGCGGGTAACCGTTTTTAACGCCCTTGTTTTAATTTTAAAGGCGGTCAGTTAATTTGAAGCAACAGTAATGGTGAAATTTTAAAATTTGGTTGCAAAATAGCTATATGTAAGAAGGGAAATAAGTAATATTATTGAATTTATAAGTATAAATTGTTGTAGTTAATATTGTGTTGTTTGTTGTATTTGCAGCCTATATCTTATATTAATCATACGCATATATAAATACACGTAGATATTTTATATCTGTTTCATTTATTCTCTTTTCTTCCATTGATTGTTATTAATAGAATAATAGAATCGTCATAGACTTTTAATACACGTATATTATCAAGTATTAGTTGCAAATATGGCAGGAGCTATGGAAAATGCTCGTAAAGAGATTAAAAGAATCTCATTAGAAGATCACGCCGAATCAGAATATGGTTCTATCTATTCTGTTTCTGGTCCAGTTATCATTGCTGAAAATATGATCGGTTGTGCTATGTACGAATTGGTTAGAGTTGGTCATGATAATTTGGTTGGTGAAGTTATTAGAATTGACGGTGATAAAGCAACCATTCAAGTTTATGAAGAAACTGCAGGTGTTACAGTCGGTGATCCTGTTTTAAGAACTGGTAAACCTTTATCTGTGGAATTGGGTCCAGGTTTGATGGAAACTATTTATGATGGTATTCAAAGACCATTGAAAGCAATTAAAGATGTTTCTCAATCTATTTATATTCCAAGAGGTATTAATTCTCCTGCTTTGAACAGAGATATCAAATGGCAATTCACTCCAGGTCAATACAAAGTTGGTGACCATATTTCAGGTGGTGATATTTTCGGTTCCATTTTTGAAAATTCTTTATTAGATAATCATAAAATTTTATTACCACCAAGAGCAAGAGGTACAATTACTTGGATTGCTGATGCTGGTGAATATACCGTTGATGAAAAAATATTAGAAGTAGAATTCGACGGTCAAAAATTCGATTACTCTATGTATCATACATGGCCAGTCCGTGTACCAAGACCAGTTGCTGAAAAGATTTCTGCTGATTATCCACTATTAACAGGTCAAAGAGTTTTAGATGCTTTGTTCCCATGTGTTCAAGGTGGTACTACTTGTATTCCAGGTGCTTTCGGTTGTGGTAAGACTGTTATTTCCCAATCATTATCAAAATATTCTAACTCTGATGCTATTATCTATGTTGGTTGTTTTGCTGAAGGTACTGAAGTATTAATGGCTGACGGTTCCGTTAAAGAGGTCGAAGATATTGTTATCGGTGACAACGTAATGGGTAAAGATGGTTTACCACGTGAAGTTATTAAGTTACCAAGAGGTCAAGAATCTATGTACAAGATTACACAATCAAACCAAGATTTATCATCTGCATTTGGTTACACTTGTAACGCTACCCATCAATTGGTCGTAAGAACTCCAAGATCTTGTCGTACCCAAACTCGTTTATTGAGAGGCATTGAATTACAAGAAGTCGTTTTCTTTGATTTAGCAAAGGAAACTACATCTGATGGTAGAATCATTGATGTTGTTAAAGCCATTTCTAGATCATATCCTTCAAGTGAAGGTCCAGCAAGAGCTGAAAAGATGGTATCAGACTACAACAATGCTTCTAACGGTAAAGAATTCTTTGAATGGACAATTGAAGCAAGAGATATTTCATTATTAAGTGCTGAAGTCCGTGAAGCTACTGAACAATCTTATGCTCCTGTTTTATTCGAAAGTAACTTCCTTTCAAGCTATTTAAGTGAATCTAACACTAACTTATCTATTGCAACTCCTCGTGCTTTAGCTTACACCCTTGGTTTGTGGGTTGCTGATAACATGTCAAACAAAAATTCTTTCTCAGTTGATTCTAAAGATATGACTTTCTTGACCCGTGTTATGCAATGTGCTGAATTAATTGGAATGTCTGCTGAAAATAAAAATGGCTCTTCTATTAAGTTCTCTAAGGCTTCTAATGCAAGTGAAAACTCACTATGGAATGCCATTGTTGAATTAGGTTTCTTAGAAAACAATGCTAAGAATGTCCCATCATTCTTATCTTCTGATGATATCACTGTTCGTGAAATGTTTTTAGCTGGTTTAATTGATTTAGATAGTGAAGTTTCCGAAGCTGATGCTATTTCTGTAGCAATTAAAGCTGTTAACAACTCTGTTATGGAAGGTGTTGTTAATGTTGCTCGTTCTTTAGGTTTAGCTGTATCAGTAAGCAATGAATCTGTTGTTATGACAGGTCGTGATGTTATGGTTTCTATCTTATCTAAATGTGCTAGTACCAAAAAATACAGAGAATCTTCTGCTACAGAAGTTGTCCGTAAATCAACCGAATTTAAATTCACTGTTGAAGAACTTGGTGAAGATAAATACTATGGTATTACCTTAGCAAAGGAATCAGACCATCAATTCATGTTAGCAAACCAAACTGTTGTTCATAACTGTGGTGAAAGAGGTAACGAAATGGCTGAAGTCTTAATGGAATTCCCAGAATTATTCACAGAAATAAATGGTAGAAAAGAACCAATCATGAAGCGTACTACTTTAGTTGCTAATACATCTAACATGCCAGTCGCTGCCAGAGAAGCTTCTATTTACACAGGTATTACTTTAGCTGAATATTTCAGAGATCAAGGTAAGAATGTTTCTATGATTGCTGATTCTTCTTCAAGATGGGCCGAAGCTTTAAGAGAAATTTCTGGTCGTTTAGGTGAAATGCCTGCTGATCAAGGTTTCCCAGCTTATTTAGGTGCTAAATTAGCTTCTTTCTACGAAAGAGCTGGTAAAGCTGTTGCATTGGGTTCTCCAGACCGTATTGGTTCTGTTTCTATTGTTGCTGCTGTTTCCCCAGCTGGTGGTGATTTCTCCGATCCAGTTACTACCTCTACTTTGGGTATTACTCAAGTTTTCTGGGGTTTGGATAAAAAATTAGCTCAAAGAAAACATTTCCCATCTATCAACACCTCTGTTTCATATTCTAAATACACAAATGTCTTAAACAAATTTTATGACTCTGAATATCCAGAATTCCCAGTTTTAAGAGATCGTATGAAGGAAATTTTATCAAATGCTGAAGAATTAGAACAAGTTGTTCAATTAGTTGGTAAATCTGCATTATCAGATAGTGATAAGATTACTTTGGATGTATCTTCATTGATCAAGGAAGATTTCTTACAACAAAACGGTTACTCTACTTATGATGCATTCTGTCCAATTTGGAAAACTTTCGATATGATGAGAGCATTTATTTCATACTACGATGAATCTCAAAAGGCTGTTGCCAATGGTGCTAACTGGTCAAAATTATCAGAAGCTACAAGTGATGTTAAACATTCTGTTTCTTCAAGTAAGTTCTTTGAACCAAGTAGAGGTGAAAAGGAAGTACATGGTGAATTTGAAAAATTGCTAACCAACATGCAAGAAAGATTTGCAGAATCAACAGATTAATCATGCATGATACTAAAAACGACATATATAAATGTATTAAATATACATAACTAATTTTATAAAACAAATAATACAATAACATTGAAATGATTCGAGCTATCTCTGTTATATATATCTGTATGATATATTCTCATCCCCTTAAATTTCGATACCGCGTCCCTAAAATATGGGTACTTTAACTAGTAGCTTATCACTATCTACACTAACACTAACGATTAATATTAGATAATCGTTTCTAAACTATATATACATTAATATGCACTATTCTATATAACAAATCTTTAAAAAATATCTTTAGGATTATTTAATTTTCAATTAAATTATAAATAGTATATAAATAAATATGATGCCGTATATAACTTAATAGCAAATAAATAACGGTAAAGTTTTTTTCGAGCCAGACGTTAGACTTATCTTTTGACCTAACCAAATTATCTTCATATAAATATGAAGGTAAATCAGAAAGAAGATAAGAATAACTTATAAGCCATTCTAATTGAACTAATGTAAAAATTAATTAAATATGAATGTTGCTAGCTTATTTGGATCTAGCTCTAACCTTCCGTCTCTTTCTCTTTAGTCTTCTAGTTCTCTTCTTTCTCCACTTAGCACGCATAGTGTGTTTTAATGGACTTGGTTTTTTTAGAATCAAAAAGAGATATTAATATAAATTATAACAAGATTAACTTTTAAAGGAAATTAATACAGAATAAGAATTAAAAGTATACATACAAACCAAATATATATATAAAATAATTATGATCATGGATGTCAACTGAAACTGTCTTTAACAATTTCATCGCCCATTTTTTTTTTTGCATCATTATCTTTTTAGGGAAAAAAATGAATTTTTCATCGAAAAAAAAAGAGCGAGGGTTTAATATGAACCACAAATCACTTTATACTACATACTGAAGCACATAGTTAACTAGTTAACATTTGAAATATTAACTATGAAACTGTATCATTACAATATAATCGTATAACGTTGGTGGACAATATCATCGTAGCTAACTGAAATTGTAAGATAATTTTCGGTTTGTTATTGTTCTTAAGGATGATAATTAACGGTAATAACTGTTAACGAATGATGGCTTGTAGGGTATACATATGCTATGAGTTGAGAGGGTGTGTGAATATATAAACGAGTTCTTGAAATTTTTCAACGGAGTGATGCGAAAAAAAGCTAGAAATAATTGGGTGTTCCTATATCAAAATGGATTGTGTGGGTGTATGTCATTGATTGTATAAATGTATGGGTGCCTTTAAATATAACAGTCGTGTTAAAGTTCTTGTAAGTAATATGATTTGTGTCACACAGTGTATTTATAATATTTACTGTCATTGGAAATATATATATGTATAATTAAATGTATTGTGAGAAATGATATATCTTGTTGCATTAGTAGTGTATTATATTATATTTTATATTACTAAGAATATACCAATGAAAGTTTTTATTCAATGGATGTACAAAAATTTTATAATGAAATATCAATTAAATCGGATAGGATAGAAGATCAATCATTATTTCCAACAACTGTTCCACCATATATATTAAATACAGAATTTAAAAAATTAAAATTAAAAGATACTAACAATGCAGGTACTATGAGTAATATGGTTGAAAGTAATAAGATTGATACAGATGATAATAAATGGGTTGGGTATGTTGATAAATTTGGACATCTTAGCACTAAGATACAGAGTGATGGTGCAACAACAAACAAGAAAGAATATTTTTTACCAAATTTGAATGCAGAATGGAGTGGTGAAGAAAGGTTAGATACATTATTTAATTTACCTACTACTGACAATATTAGATTTCAAGATCAAGCACATAAAAATGAATGGTTTGAATATCTTTCTAAGATTAAAAGGTTTTGTAAAGAACATTATCATCATAATTATAATCGGACAAATAATTTGAAGAGTAATTATAATTATAACAACAACAAAAATTATTCAATAAATTCATCAATTTTTTTCATGAATTGGTTAGAAGATATTAATAAAGAAAGAGATAAATGGAGATTAATAAGGAAACAAAAATTTCAACAATGGAAACCACAATTTCTTAGATTTATTATTTATAATGCTAGGTTATTATTATTATTAAGAATTATTATAATAATTTTTTGTATTATAATAATTTTTTTAATAGTCCAAATAATAAGTAGAAATACACAAGATATTAATGAAATAATTAATATTGATAACGGTGGATATTATTATAATGATGATCAAAGTTTATTAATGTTATTAAAAAATTCAAATTTATCAATAAATATTTATTTTGAATCAATATCAATAATATATAATATTTATGTTGGATATGATGATATTAAAGGTAAACCATTAGGATTAAGAAATCCAATAAATAAGATTATATTAATTCTAATTGATTTAATATTTATTATAATTGGTAATATAAATTTTGCATACTCAATAAAATTTACATTAAACAATAGAAAAATTTGTTTGAAGAATCAAGATATAATATTAATTTCACAATTATGTGAAAGACAAAAATCATTAACAATTATAATATTTGTATTAGATATAATATGGATGATTACATTTATAATTACCTTAACAAGATTAGTTGGTAATTTTACAATACCAAAAAAGAAGAGTGACAGAACATCCATACCTACTGCTGCTGCTGCTGCTACCAGTGGTGATGGTAGTACTACAACTCCTCCAAGACATTTATATTCATATTCGTACCCTTATACCTATCCCTACCATCATCCTTTCCCAAACATATAAACATATAAACATATAAACATATAGACATATAGACATATAGATAAAATTAGTTCAATGCAAGAACCTCGGCGGTTAAATAAATAATCCCCATCCATTCCTATTACTGTTCGCTCTCCCACCAGTAGTAGTAGTAGTAGTAGTAGTTTCTCCTTTTCCATCATCTTCCAGTAACTTCTAATCGAAACTTCACATCATACATACATCTCATATCCATTCCGTCCAATCACGGAAGATCTAATCTAATATTACCAACCAACATGCCCCCCCCCCCTTGTCTCTTTCTATGCTCCGCCAATTTCTCTGTGTATCCCGTTTTGAGTCTCTCCACAAACTCGCAGGACGGGTAACAAAACCATCACACGACGCTACCATAAGCGACCACAACAACACATTTATACTGAAAAGGGACTGGGGGCGGGGGGTGTGTTACATTAAAATTTCAAAAAAAACATCTGCAGAGAGACAACGAAATTAAAATAAGGGGTTTTACAATTTTGTAATTCATCATCACATACATAGTTAAATGAGAAAAACTACCACGAACAACAACGAGAGGGTGTGGGTGGGTAGTGAAGTAGGCCATTTTGAATTGAACTGCCATAATTAAGAATAATTATTGGATTACCTACCACTACTGACTTTTGAGCTCCACTATTGCATTTTGGGTATTGGGATGGGATTCTTTATATATAGTAATTGTTACTGGTTGAGAATATTCATTCAAATTAGTTAATTTACATTATTCATTTTACTTTTTACATTTTACATTTTACATTTGTATTAGCATATCATCTATCGTCATCATCATCATCCTATTGTATATACTTTTTATCGTTTCATCTTTTCATTTAAATTTTATTTATATTCATTTATTTATTTATATTTCATATTTATAATATTTTTGGTTAATCATTTGTCATATATTTTTGTATTGTTTAATATATCCCAACAAGCAAACAAACAAGCATAAATACAATCAGCTTATTATTACAAGAATAATGTTATCACGTACAAATACTATAAGAACCACTATAAAAAAAGTTAGACCTCTAACGTATATTAGATTATATACTGAAGGAGCAACAGGTACTCCAAGAGGAGTCAGTTCAGATGATTCATTTACTAAGAGAGAAAAAGCTACTGAAGATTTTTTCGTTAAACAACATGAAAGAGAACAATTAGCAAATTTAAGAGAACAGTTAAAACAACAACAAAAGAAAATAGATCAAATGGAAAATAAAATTGATCAACTAACAAAATAAATTGTTTTGTTTTATTTCCCTTCTTTTTTCTTCTTTTTTCCTCTTTTATATTACTTATTTTCCATTTAATATTCATATTTATATAAATATTCTCAAATAAAACAAAAAATAAAAAAGAAAATTTGTTATGCCCCCACCCAATCAACCATATTTACTATTACTACTACTACTACATTATCATCATCATCATTATCATCATTCAAAATAAAACAAAAACTTATTTCATATTCATTTAACCATGTTTTTATGTTATTGATTTAATTTAATACTAAAGTTCCATAAGATTTAACATAAGTTTCATAATTTAGTATAGTTTTTCTTTTACTACTATTATAATTTACTCCTTTTTTAACAAATATATATATATATATATATCTATATTTTCATATATTCGAAATTCTTTTATCATTTCATTTAATATGTTTTATCATTTATTCTATTCATACATTATTATATAATCTGAATCTGAATTACCAGTCACGTGCACACCCGGTATTACATACAAATGCACAATATAAGACACTTCTCATTGTAGATTATTAATATAAGATAAGATATAGTACACTACACTACACTACACTACAGTTGTGTACTGCATGAGATCATATACACAATTATAATTGCATATTTTAGGAGTGGATGTCATAATGGTATAGGGTAGTGCCATTACCATTGCACAGTTTTACCAGTTTTATCACCATATAAGTAGTACTATAGTAGTACTATAGTAGTAGTTAGTAGTAAATTTTAGTTTATCCCCGATTCTGAATATGTCACCACACACGAACGCGATTCCGAAAACCCAGTTCGATTTTGCAAAAGAAACGCCTACTAGTAATTGCTAGTAATTGTATTATTTGCAGTACGAAAATGACAAAATGGAAAAAAGGTCGCGCCATTTGTTATTTATTTTTTATTATTCATCATGTATTTGTTACTTCGTTTTCCAAAAATTGTACTTCCTCCCCCCCCCCCCCCCACCACTGGGCCCACTCGGGTCCGTCGCGTGTCTATTTGTTTTATTCTCTGTTCAGGGTGTGTGTGTTACTTTTTGCGGTGAATTGAATTTGGGTTTGGAAAAAACTGGATAATGGATATTTTGAATATTTTGGTGTGAAAAAAAATTAGACTTTTTATTCTTTTCCGTAATTAAAATACATGTACAATAGATTAAAACTCCTGATAACTGCGTATTTTTTTAGTAATTTATTAATAGAAATGGGTTTTTTTTCAAATAAGTAGTGGTTTTTTATGTATTGTGTTGTTTGCTTTTAATATTTGTTAGTTTAAATCAACTATCGTAAGTTGATTCATTCTACTTTTGGGAATTAAAAGCATAACAAAGCTTTTGAGTTTGAGTTTGAGTTGAACTTTACTTAAACGTGTTTTATTTTATATCTCTGATAATATACATTCATTACAAAAGTATTTCCTATTTTAATGTACATTTAACTGAGGAAGTTGCATTATTTTAAAATAATTAGGTAATAAAGTAGAGGAATTTTTGTTGTTCATTTATTTATGCAAAGGCTGAAGAAAAAAAGATAGTAGTTATGACAAAAAGAAAATTAAGAAGTAGTAGTAGTAATAGTACTTCTTTAACTAAGGTTAAAAAATTTAAACAAAATTTATTAAACTATCATTTAGTAACTCCTGAAGAACCAAAGAATATAATAATTAATACAAATATTAATAATGATAACAATATTAGTGAAAGTGATGATGATGATGATGATTTAATAGTATCACCTTCAAAAAAAAATAATAATGAAGGTTTTTTTAAACCTTGTTTACAAAGTACAAGAGATTTAGAAATTTCAATATTATCATTAATTAAACAGTTAAATTCAAAAGATAACACTAACACTAGTAATACTAATAATAACAATAATATTGATAAAGATCTTATTATAGATATATTAAATAGATCATTAACTACTATATCACATTGGTCATTACAAGCACAATTATCAAACTTACATTCAAATTCAATAGATAATAATAATAGTAGTAGTAATAATAATGATTTAAAAAATATTCATTTAAAAAATCCACCAAATATTTTATTAAAAAATTCACAATCTTCTTCATCATCTTCACAGTTACCAAGTATTGAAAATAAGATTAAATCGAATTTAAATTCATTGAATGATAATTTATTAAATATTAATAATAAATCAATGAATATTATTAATAATAAATTTTCAACACCAAAAGATGGGAAAACAATAATTAAACATCATTCAAATATAAATACAATTAAGGCTAAAAATAAAAACAATAACATTATAAAAATAAATTCAATCATGAAAGATGAAAATATTTCACCAACAACAAAATATGTTACTACACAAAGTCCATTTTCACTAAAATTAGTAGAAAATAAAATTCCGCATCCAAGAATGAGAAAAACTTGTGAAGATCCATCAAATGGATTCGTAAGAGTGTTTCAATTGAAAAAAACATATCGTAAATGATATTAATGCTTTTTTGAAACTTACTTTCACTTTAAACACATTCTTATTGTATCATTATTAAACTATACCCTTATAATTCAATTCATTCACTTTTATATTCATAAAACGGACTCTCAAATATATATATATATATAATCACTAATAAAAACAATTTAAATTTAATTAACTATAAATAATAATTACTTTATAATCCTAATGCACAAAGTTTTGGTATATATGTCAACTCAATTATATGTCATCTCAATTAAAAGTCGAACGCAAAATCACGTGCGCTAAATAATATATTACTTTGCTGAATTCCCTAAAAATTTATTCAGACTAATAACCTATTATATAAGTGTATATATATTTCGTATATGTGTATTTATAACAGCATCGTTAGTATATTTAGACAATAGTCTAACTGCAAATAATTCACTGTTGTACTTTAACTACTGATATATATTCAAGTTAATCAAAGTATTATATACAATGGTACGAATACATCATGCTGCATATTATTATATGCCATTATTCTGTTCGAATAAGCCGCATATAGTAATTTTATCCACTATAGTGACAATACTGATATTTACTTTCATGTATTCAACTTCATTTTTATTATTGAACCACTACTATGATGATCCAATAATGTTTAGACCAAATTCACAAGATTATTTTAGAACTTCGTTACTTGGGTTATTTTCACCTTTCCTATATTATTTTATTAAAATTCTATTATGTTACATAAATGAAAAATATTTAATCATGAATTTATTTTTTGATTTCCCAATGAATGATTGGTTTATGTTAGTAATTATTATATGCTTGGCATACCCACAAGTTCAAGATCAAAAGTTATATCATGGATTGACTGTCGATGATGATTTTGCTAGTTCAGAATGGCATATTATACCGAGACAATCTTATATATTTGGGATTGCATGGAGTTTAGGTGAACTTGCCATAGCAATTTTTAATAACATATTCAGTTATCAAGAAGTTTCAAATGAAGATGATGATTATGACGAATATTATAATATGAATTTCACAGATGGACATTCAAAAAATGAGATAAATAATAGTTCAGAAACAAAATTGCATACTAGTCCAAGAAATAACATTACTCTATCTCAATGTGTTATGGTACGGACGAACTCTTCTGCATTATCGAATAATGTTTATTCCTCTTTGATTGATACGAATAAGCAAAATTATGGAAGTACAAAAATTATCAATAAAAATCATCATGAGTTAACAAAATCACATTCCAACTCTAAGCATAATAATACTGATGATCATGATAGTAATACAGATGTTTCTGTATCGGTAAAAGGGAAAGATAAATCAAATAAATTGCATAACTTAGAAAATATGATGATTATTGTAGATCCCGTTGATAATTCAATGAGAATTTCAAGTATAAACTCAGAAACCAGTCATTCAGGTGCAAGAGGAAAGCATTCGAATTCAGCAAATAAAAAACATAATAATAATACTGATCTATTAAATAATTATAATAATGTTAATGTTCATAAATGCTATGAAATTAAATCAAAGAGAGAATTAACTAAAAAAATATTGATATTAAGTTTAGTAATATTTGATAATATTTTTTTAACCATAGGGCAAAGTTTAATAATATCAATATATTTTATATTTGTTAGGGGTCATGAAAGATTATTTACTCATATTGTTAATTATTTTGGTTCAAGGACTTTAATTATTTTCTTATTGGGAGTAATTACGCCATTAAGTATTTTAAATTTCTTATTGAGTATAATAACATATTTTTGGAAAGATATGGTTATGAGTGAAAATACTGATTCAGAAGATGGTATTAGTTTAAATAATGACAGTACAACTGTTGATATTGAAGAAAATAAACTTCGTCCACGTTCTAAATCTATAATGCAGTTCTATAATGCCAATTTCCATAGTACAGATGATGAAAACAATGATGAGTTTGGCTTAAATACATCATTATTGAGACAAGCCAATCTTCCGATGCAGTTCAGCATAGATGAGAGACCAGATTCTATGTTTCTGTATGCTAATCCATCAAGTTTTTATGCTACAGAAGAGTACGATAATGGTGAACCCAAGATATTACGTATAGTTAAAAAAATCATTACTGTATGGAAACATCTTGGTAAGAATGATACAGTAATATTATTTATGATGACACTATGGAGTGTCACATTTTTTATTGCAGGGTTATATTGTACTATATTACAATAGTAAAATAAATTAAATGGGTTTATGTAGTATAATATTAGATATTATTATTATTATAATTATAATTGATTAATTAATTAATCAGTGGTAAATTAAGTTTAACTATTAATCAAATGACATCTTGTTCAATCATTCCAATTAGGATACACAGGTCCATAAGTGTAATATGAATAACATATTGATATGGCTGAACCGTATATACTTTTAGTTTAATATTAATCCTAGTACGCAAAAGCACCCAGTTTGAGGTTCAAGTAACGAATACTTTGATAATCAAGGAACTACTTAGGGACACAGTCACACTGGGTGAGGGTAAGTACTAGATCAAGCTAGCTGGTAATTCATATATATTTTTTCATAATTCAGGCCAGCCATTTATTTTATATTTTTAAGTTATTTTCGTGTAGTGTTACAATTCCTGGTCCCCCTCCCCCCTGCCAGGCAGAGATCTCTGTAGCAAAAAAACAAACCAGACAAAAAAAAAAAAAAAAAAAAAGCGCGTCTCTTGTGTTTTAGATCTGTCAGAAACGCGCCGAGAAACAGCAAGAACTACAGGCTGGCTTGAGTTCGAGGACAGTTTCGAAATAGGTGTTCTCGAGAGCGAGGGCCAGATCTAGGGTACGATATGCCCAGAATGGTGGTTGAACAGCAATTCTCTTTTTTTTTTGCCGGTGGTCATGCGCTGTATTATGAGCAAAACGGTAATAGGTTCACGAAAATTGTCTTTGCCTGTTATTTAAAGTTCAGGAAAGGGTTGGCATGTAGGGTTTGTAAGAAAAAGAATTACAACCAGCAGCGAGATATATTGATTCTGCATGTGGCCCTGCGTCTTGTCCTCTGTTTAGACTATTTTCTTCCCAAAAATATATTGAATACAGTGAAATTGAAGCAGTAAAGTTTCATTGAAAATCTGCCACCACCAGCGCGAAAGTTCGTCTCTTTTTCTTTTTCTGGGTGAAACTCTTATTACCTGTTTCGGTTTGTATGTGTTTAATTAAAAGAAAGGGCAAGCATTCCCTGTATTCAATATAATTTGATACAATTGTGCTGTCAAATATAGTATAGAATAAGTTTCATAAAGATCAGACTGGACTTACCTAGTGGTTAGTTAACTAATGGCTGTTCTTTAAATGTGTATGCTTGTGTTTTTAGGTTTTACGGACTAATCAATATTTAGTCTTTTTGACTAGCAATCTTTTGCTTAGTTGTATTATTGATTAAATGATATTTATTATTTAAATAGAATCATTTTTTGAGGAAGAGTAGTTACTTGATGGTATAACGGATATTGTCATATTTTTCAGTTTGTTAAATATTGACTCTAGTGAAGTAGATACATACATATATATATATATATATAACATATCGCAGCATATCATAGGATACCATAGCATATCATAGCATATCATAGCATATCATAGCATATCATAGCATAACATAAGAACAGTATACCAATACTTTCTGAATATACACTCAAATAAAAATATAAACAAATAGAACTAGAATCTCCGTTTTTTATCTTTCCTTTTTATTTTTACAATATGTCAGATTATGAAGCTTTATTACAATTTAACAAAAAAGCAATCGACAGAGATATGATCGGTTACTTATCAAATGTCACAGAGTCTATCATTCAAGTAAGAAAAAGTAACAGTATGATTGCTATTGCTTTGCCACCACCACCTTTAACTAAGTTTATTAAACATTTATGCATTAAATCAAATGTTCAAACTCCTACATTAATGGCAACAACAGTTTATTTAAATAAATTGAAAAAAATTATACCGGAAAATGTCTTTGGTATTGAATCAACAAGACATAGAATTTTTTTAGGTTGTCTAGTATTAGCTGCAAAAACATTAAATGATTCTTCTCCATTAAATAAACATTGGGCAAAATATTCAAATGGTTTATTACAATTACGTGAAGTAAATACTATCGAACGTGAACTATTAGAATATTTTAATTGGGATGTTAAAATAACAACAAATGATTTAATTGATTCTTTAAGTTTTTTCTTACAACCGATAAAAGAAAAAATAATATTAAATCAACAACAAAACTTATTGTTATTCAATGCACCAACTACTGGTCAATTAAAAGATTATATCAATTCAGATTTGTCTATACTTCATGGGCGTTCTTTATCAAATATTTCATTACCATCATTATCATCATCAGTAACTTCAGAATCTTCAAAATCGCGCTCCCCACAACATACATACAACCCTAATACTAATATTCAAGTCATTACTGAAGAAGCAAATGAATCTAATTATAATAAAAACAATAACACTAATGATATCAACGTAAACAGTAAACATTCAGCAACAAAAGGGAAAGTAACCATTAGAAGATCAACAGGATGGCAATCCTTTTTCTAAGAAAAAGGGGAACCTGTCATTTCACAAAACAAAAATATTCCATAATATATATATTTATTTGATAGATATATATATATATTTGTACCTATTACATGCATATAAACTATAGATTTAAATAGTTTTACTTTAAATATTAAATATTTCATAATTTTATTGATAATTAAACACATAATAAGTTTAACTAATCGTTCTTATTAAAATAGTACTGTTTATCTACATTATACAATATTTCAATGTTATAGTCCCCATTCAGTGTATTAAACTCACATTTGAATTTTAAATTTTCCCTCATTATCTATGTATTATATATATATATACAAGATAGTTAACTAAAGTTATTTTTAATTCTTAAAATTAAACCGTATATATTATTTCATACCAAAAGAAGAAAGTCATTTCCTTCCTTTATATTATTTGCACTAATTGTATAAATCATCTTCATCTCCTTCAGCAGTATTTGAACCAAAGGCAGCATTTGAACCAGAATTATTATTTTCATTGCTGGTGCCTAAAGCAGGGTCATTGAAGTTAAAGTTACTAAATTGGCCTCTTGAGGCCTTCATTTGTTGAGAATATGCTTCGTAACGACGTAATTCAGAATCTGAAACAGAACGTTTAGCAGTTTTCATTGCTTCAGCAAAATGTTCTTTGGTGATATATGGAACTGGATCGGCTTCCGGTTCAGCTTCTTCTTGTTTAACATCTGACATTTCTACGTCTTCTTCTAATTTAACCTTTTGAGCTTCTGATATTCTATGGGCTTCGATAGAATCTTTGATGGCGAATTTGGCGGCTCTTTGAGCGATATATGATAAATCGGCACCAGAGAATCCATGAGCAGCTTTAGCAATAGCAGCTAAATCTAAACCTGGTTCTAATGGAGATTTTCTTAGTTGTGCTTGTAAAATAGATAATCTTGCAACTTCATCTGGTAATGGAACATATATCAATTGATCTAATCTACCTGGTCTCAAAATAGCAGGATCAATTTGATCTGGTCTGTTAGTAGCACCAATGACGAAGACATTCTTCTTAGCATTCATACCATCCATTTCAGTTAATAATTGATTTACAACTCTATCACCAACGTTATCTTGAGAATTACCTCTGGCTTTAGCGATGGAATCCAATTCATCCAAGAAAACAACAGTAGGAGCAGCAGCTCTAGCTTTATCGAAAATATCACGGATATTAGATTCAGATTCACCGTACCACATACTTAATAATTCTGGACCTTTAACAGAGATAAAGTTAGCAGAAACTTCAGTAGCGACGGCCTTTGCTAATAAAGTTTTACCGGTACCAGGTGGACCATAAAACAAAACACCCTTTGATGGTGATAAACCAAATTTGGTATATTGATCTGGATGTAAGACTGGGTATTCGACAGTTTCCTTTAATTCATTCTTAATATCATCTAGACCACCAATATCATCCCAAGTGACGTTAACACTTTCAACAACAGTTTCACGTAAGGCAGATGGGTTAGAATTACCTAAAGCGAATTTGAAGTTATCCATAGTGACTCCTAAAGAGTCCAAGACTTCAGCATCAATTTCATCTTCATCCAAATCGATAAGATCCATCTTTTCACGAATTTGTTGCATAGCAGCTTCTGAACATAAAGAAGCTATATCAGCACCAACATAACCATGAGTTTCGGCTGCTAAAGATTCTAAATCTACATCATCAGCTAATTTCATGTTTTTAGTATGAATACGTAAAACTTCTAATCTACCAGTAGCATCAGGAATACCGATATCAACTTCACGATCAAATCTACCAAATCTTCTCAAAGCTGGATCGATGGAGTTTGGTCTATTTGTTGCAGCAATAACAACGACATTAGATCTTGCCTTCATACCATCCATTAAAGTTAATAATTGAGAAACAACTCTTCTTTCGACTTCACCGTTGGTCTTGTCTCTCTTTGGAGCGATAGAATCAATTTCATCGATAAAAATAATAGCAGGAGCATTCTTTTCAGCTTCTTCGAAAGCTTTTCTTAAATTAGATTCTGATTCACCAGCCATTTTAGACATGACTTCAGGACCATTAATCAAAAAGAAGAAAGCACCAGTTTCGTTAGCAACAGCTCTTGCCATTAAAGTTTTACCAGTACCTGGTGGACCGTACATCAAAACACCTCTTGGTGGTTTAATACCGACAGCTTTAAACAATTGTGGATGTCTTAATGGCAATTCAACCATTTCTCTGATTTGAGCCATTTGTTTACGACAACCACCAATGTCATCATAACCAACATCATTCATATTATTTTCTTCGTCTTCTCTGTTAATTGGTTCACCTTCCCAATGTATAACAGTATCTTGTGCAACGACAGCATACTCATCAGGTTCAACATCAACAACCTTGAATTCAACTTGTCTCATACCACCTCTTACTACGAAGTGATCACCTTTTCTTACAGGTCTGTAAGCTTCAACGAAATAAGGCTTTAAGAAAACATCGAATAAATTACCAGTCAAACCTTCAATAGTATCAGCAATTGGTAGAACAGAAATTCTTGAAGCATATTTAATATCAGGACATGGATGAATGGTAACTAAGTCACCTAATCTAATACGTAAATTATTTCTAACAACACGATTAACTCTACAAGCACCGTCTTCTAAATCATCATCGATTAAGACAATTAAAACTGTATCTCTTCTCTTCTTACCTTTAACTAAAACGGTATCACCACGGAATAATTCTAATTTATCCATAGTATTTGAATTGATAGCAATAACAGAGTTATCGTCATTGATGGCATCATCAACTAATAAAGCATTATCCTTCTTCTTAGTTCTTAAAATAGCGGTAGCAGTACGATCTTCAGCTGTTTGTTCAGCACCTGATGCGTCTAATAAAGGCTTATGTTCTTCACCCATTATAAAATTCTTGTTAAATTTTTCTTTGAAACTTCTATCA
Source organism: Vanderwaltozyma yarrowii (assembly GCA_030568135.1). Taxonomy (NCBI): domain Eukaryota; kingdom Fungi; phylum Ascomycota; class Saccharomycetes; order Saccharomycetales; family Saccharomycetaceae; genus Vanderwaltozyma; species Vanderwaltozyma yarrowii. The sequence continues at coordinate 18,926 of JAJLTL010000150.1, forward strand.
AAATGATTAACTTCTTCGTTACCCAAAAAAAAAAATTTACAAAAGTTCCTTAAAACTATTTACACTAGTTTCAATACAATGAAAAGATTATAGTTCTTGTTTAATAATTGCTATACTCCAAACTGAACTTTCCACTAACCAACACCTTTTTATAATCTAGTAACTCTTGAATTCACTTATCTAATTCAGGTTTTGCCACCCACCCAAATTTAATTTCAGATAGAATCCGAATGGATCGGAATCTTCCAGGCGCTTTTTCCTTTTCCCAAATTTTAAGGAAACTGTAACCCAAAATGTATCGGCCGGGTAAATTCCCCGTATTATCGATAATACCATTTTATAAATAAAATATAAGTAGATTTATGTCGATATATGTAAATATATGAAACTATTAGTTGAAGGGAGCAAATTTTGCTATAGCATTGTGCTTGGTCATAGTGTATGACTACGACTAGTTAAATGTGTAGAGAGAAATAATATATATATATATATATATATAGTAATGATTCCACACTTACTATTTTTCTAATTTTGCTAATAATTCTTTATGTAATTTACCTGTCTTTTCAAAGTCAGTTTCTTGTGCTGGCCATTTAACACCTAAACCAGTAGCATTATCTCTTTTTGGAATCAAATGGAAATGAACATGGTCTACTTCTTGATGGGCAATTCTACCATTGTTTTGTAAAACATTGTAACCTAATCCATCCGAACCTTCTTTGTCTACACCCAATAATTTAGCCAATTTCTTGGTGACAGGTAGAATATCACTCAGGTATTCATCTGGAATATCATGTAATTTTGCACCATGGTACTTTGGGATAATTAATGTATGACCTTCGGCAGTTGGTTGGATATCTAAGAAACTGAAACTATGTTCAGTTTCAATCAATTTAAATGAAGGAATTTCCCCTACTCACAGGAAATTGTTAGTAAAAGGTTCAATATTTTGTAATTATTCAATGAAAATGAAATTTTTTAGAAAAAAAAAAAAAAAAAAGGTGATCCTCCCTTACTTACCTTTAATGATTTTACAAAAGATGCATGCAGCATCGTGTGTAATTGGACCAGACATTGTGTATTTAGTTTAGATGTGTATGTATATACAATCTAGAAAATAAAAGTGTTAGCAGAGTATACCCTTTAAAGCAAACTTTAAACTCAATTGCAGGTTTTACGTTTATAAATGATGATCAAATGAATTGATAGTTACTTCTCGATGATTACGGCTATTAATTTTATCAAATCTGCCAATTCGTCTCCAATGATTTGGGCACTCTATATATAAATGTTCGAGACAATCATATATTATAGTTATTATAAGATAACCTGTTGAATTCAGCAATAAAATATGTAAGTTCTACAGACACACTACAGATAAATGCAACAGATTTTATTCTATTTCTATATAATTTGCAATATATTGGGAACTATTAAGAAAAAAAATGTGATTTCCGTCCGACAGTTTATAAGGATGGTTTAAATAAATATTTTCTTACAAATCAACTGTAATTAATCAATGTTGATATTGAAAATTATTAGACAGTATCATAAGAACATCAGATATTATTTCTTGTAAAATTTATTCTTTTGTTTATAAATTATATAATATATGTTTAGTTGAATAAAAGTATCATTATATAAGAACCGTAAATCCTTCATAACCCTACAAAACAAATTTTTTTTTTAACCTCATGTTTACTACTCCCAAAATAACTTCCTTAAGTCATTTATGATAATACTTCTAACAATGTATATACATTCAATTAAATACTTCCTTAATGGAACTTTAAAGATATACTGTCTATTACATTGAATTTCATTCATTATTGAAAATGGCATATAGTCAATATTTGATAGCGACAAAACCGAATGACTCCTTCGAGTGAAAAAAAGTCAAAATTAATGAAAATATATGAATAAGAATACCTGATTTAAAAAGTTTGAAAATTAGTTAAATTACAATAATTAATACATATCCGTAACATAACTAGCAGGTTATTTGCTTTTGTTATTGATTTTGATTTTTTAATCTTTTTCTCTAAGATAGATATCAGGAACTCAACTAAAAATGATTAGAGGCACCGCTGTCAGGTCTACAAGATCAGTCCTTAGAAAATATTCCCCTATTGGTAAAACTGTCACATTATTGACCAGGTTCCCATCTTTTTCTATAGATAACGCATTTAATTATCAAAGACAATCTTATTCAACCAAGCTTCAACCAAAATTGACAGCCGAATTATATCCAAATGTTAAACGTAATCCAAATTACAAACAATTGACTAGTCAAGATTTACAGTTTTTCAAAAGTATTTTATCTGAACAGGAAATCTTATCAGAAAGTGAAAAGAATTCACTAGAATTATACAATGAAGATTGGATGAGAAAATATAAAGGTCAATCTAAATTAGTTTTGAAACCAAAAACTGTCGAAAAAATTTCAAAAATATTAAAATATTGTAATGAACAAAAAATCGCTGTAGTACCACAAGGGGGAAATACTGGTTTAGTAGGTGGTTCTATACCTATTTTTGATGAAGTTGTATTATCATTAAGTAATCAAAATCAAATTAGAGATTTTGACCCAGTTTCTGGTATTCTTAAATGTGATGCCGGTGTTATATTGGAAACTGCCGATAATTACTTAGCAGAACATAATTATATATTCCCATTAGATTTGGGAGCAAAAGGTTCTTGTCATGTTGGTGGTGTAGTAGCTACTAATGCAGGTGGCCTACGTTTGCTGAGGTATGGTTCCTTGCATGGTAGCGTATTAGGTTTGGAAGTTGTCTTACCAAATGGTGATATTGTAAGCAGTATGAATGCTTTAAGGAAAGATAACACTGGCTATGACTTAAAACAATTATTCATTGGATCAGAGGGTACTATTGGTGTTATTACTGGTGTTTCTATCTTGACTCCACCAAGGCCAACCTCTTTTAATGTAAGCTTCTTAGCTGTCGAAAATTTTGAAGCTGTTCAAAAGGTTTTCGTTAGAGCAAAACAGGAACTATCAGAAATCTTGTCTGCTTTTGAATTTATGGATTCCAAATCTCAAAATTTGACAAGGGAGCATTTAAAGGACGTTCCTCATCCATTGGAAGGCGAATATCCTTTTTATGTCCTTATCGAAACATCAGGATCTAACAAGGAACATAATGATGCTAAATTAGAAGCATTTTTAGAGAAGGTCATGGAAGAAGAATTAGTTGTTGACGGTGTTATGGCCCAAGATGAAACTGAATTTAAAAACTTATGGCAGTGGAGAGAGATGATTCCCGAATCATCCCAAGCTCAAGGTGGGGTTTATAAGTATGACGTTTCGTTACCATTGAAGGATCTATATTCTTTAGTTGATGCCGCAAATGAACGATTAACTGAAGCTGGATTACTTGGTGACGAACCTAAACCAGTAATTAATGCTGTAGGTTATGGTCATGTTGGAGATGGTAATCTACATTTAAATGTCGCTGTCAGAGAATATAATAAAGATGTTGAAAAAGCTTTAGAACCATTCGTCTATGAATTTGTTTCTTCAAAGAAAGGTTCTGTTAGCGCTGAACATGGCCTGGGTTTCCAAAAGAAAAACTATATAGGCTATTCAAAAAGTAAAAAGGAAATTGAAATGATTAAAGATTTGAAAAACCATTATGATCCAAATGCTATTCTAAATCCATATAAATATATTTAATGAATTTCCTTTCTTATATATTCCCCTTTCCCACTTATAATTAAAATGAAATTTCCTGTGTATATCCAGCATTTATTTATATCGTTTGTATGATATTTATTTTTATAGATACCTATTATTCTAGTTAACGCTATATTATTAGTACAATAACTATTTGATAGTAATATATCAATCGATGCCAAGTGCTCAATAGAAATATTCTTCACACTAACTTGCCTTTTGATGTACGCGATACATAATAAAAATGAGGTAATCGCTTTAAGGGAATTGCAGTTTTAAAAAAAATATTACTAATTTACATGTTAAGGATAATACTCAATTTAAGTAAAGTTATTGTTTCAATCGAGTACTTATCAAAGTTACATATAAACATATAGACCAATTATTAATTTAGTATGTCATTTAAACAAGAATTATTTACATTAAACAACGATAAAAAGATCCCAGCAATTGCTATTGTTGGCACTGGTACAAGATGGTTTAAAACAGAAGAAAATGATAGTACATTTTCTAATGAATTAGTCGATCAAATTAAGTATGCTCTAACATTACCAGGTATTGTTCATATAGATGCTGCTGAAATTTACAGAACTTATCCTGAAGTAGGTAAAGCATTGAAAGAAAGCTCCAAAGCAAGAGATGAAATATTTTTAACAGACAAATACTCAACTTCTCAAAAACTATCTGAAAACCCAACTGTTGCTCTAGATATTTCTTTGGAAAAGTTAGGACAATCTTATGTTGACTTATATCTATTACACAGTCCTTTTATCGATCCAGCTGTCTATGGATTTGAGCTGGAAGATGCCTGGAAACATATGGAAGGTTTGTATAAATCTGGTAAGGCTAAAAACATTGGTGTCTCTAATTTTGCTATTAAAGACTTAGAAAGAATACTTAAGGTTGCAGAAATTAAACCGCAAGTTAACCAGATCGAGTATAATGCTTTCTTGCAAAATCAAACTCCAGGAATATACGATTTTTGCCAAAAAAATAACATTCAGTTAGAAGCATATTCTCCATTGGCTCCATTACAAAAAAAATCAGAAAATGATGATTCCTCGCCATTTTACCAATATGTTAATGAATTAGCATCAAAATATAAGAAATCTGATGCTCAAATCTTATTACGTTGGGTCACTAAGCGTGGTGTTTTGCCAATTACAACATCTTCAAAAGAGAGAAGAATTTCAGATGCTCAAGATTTATTTTCATTTGATTTAACTTCAGAAGAAGTTAATAAAATTACGGAATTAGGTTTATCACACCAGGCTATAAGATTGTATTGGAACGAACAATATGATAAGTTCAATTCTGAATCTCAAAAATAATATGAGAAACAGTCTCTTTTTTCTTCTCTTTATTGATTATGGTAAAAATTTTATTTTTGTCTTGTGTGTTTATAATTTTATGAAACTTCTATATAAATGCATATACTACAGTAATAAACAGATTACTCTGAATTAATTATAAAAGGAATTTGGCTCTTTTTAGACTTTCGACTGCAGTTGATGATATATGTCTAAATCTCGAAGAGCCAAGTGGTGTCCCTCCATACCACCTTGTTACTATTATGAGCACATTAACGAGGTTAGATCTCTCTAACAATGTAAGCAATCGCTGTCCAGCACCTGATTCACCTCCATCTAAACTACCTTGTTGAATATTTTTAAAAGTCTTCGTGACTATTGTCGCATCTGCTTTCAAGTTTGATTTTTTACCTTTATCTTTGTTAGAAATTTTTTTAGAATTAACTGTACCTGTAGAATTTATCACATCTGCTGTTCTCCATGCATACATATGTGGATGAGATGCTTTACTAACTGCCTTATTTTGCGAGAGCAGCATTTTAAGAAGTCCAGGAACCTCATCTTGATTATTGATATGACAACATCTTGCCTGAAATTTTGATTTACGGTCAATTAATAATTCTGATTCATTCCAATCATTCATTGCTATTATTAGAACTTTTTTTTAATCATATAATAATTTCATCAAACAATTCTAACCAAATATTGCTCTTAATCTATTCCATTTAAACAGTTTATTGATATATGGTCTGTCTTACAATTAATGCAACGAAAGGTTATGTTATATTCCCAAGGTTGATTATTTATAGCGGAAGCTCACTGAGTACGTAAATTCTATGTGACAAGAAGAGATGAGATGAGATGAGATGTACCATTAAAAACTATATAAAGAGAATCTATAACCATATGCAAAAAACAAAAGAAGAATATTATCTATACTAAACTATATAAGATTGAAAATTTTGTGATTCTTAATAATATTTACTATTCTTCTGAATAAGGAGGAGGGGCTAATGTACCTTTTTTAATATTATTATCGCTATTTGTATCTTGTTGAATATTTTGTGATGAACTTAGTAAAGGAGTCTGTACATTAGGATATACTTGAACACTATCGTTTGGTGGTAGATTAGTATTTGTATTATTGACATCACGAGAATGATTATTATTACCCGTCCAATTTTGTTGATAAACGTATATTATTTCATTTTGATTTCTAATTGGGCTGGTGATTGTGATATAGTAAAAAGCATGAATCATACCTGGCACAAACCCAAGAAGAGTAAGTAGTATATTCAATAATAAATCCGAAGAGAATATCCCTGATCTTAACAGAACAGCAATAGGGGGAAAGAAAAAAGCAACAATATATAGTATCATATCTGATACCGTGCAACACACACAATAGCAGCACATTTTTAGTTAGTTTCTTGAAGGTATTTAAAGACTAATGTCTATCGATGATATTTATTATTCTACAAATCTACCAACTCGAAATAAAAGTATAGTTACAGAAAAGTTCAGTAACTTATTGACTTACAAGAAATCGTTGCTAAAGCAAATATATCAATAAATCGTATGATGTATAGCCTCTATAAATGGAAATCTCTCTGTTAAGGCAAAAAAAGGTAAAAACGTGACGGAAATTTATTATGTGCTTGTACCAGCCTCTGCTATAATATGGTACTGGGTGTCAGTATTTAAAGGTATTTATTAACCATCTATATATGGATCTATTCTTTAGAAATATATCTGTGTTTAAAAAGTAGCCGGTCTATCAGTCGAGTTTTCCTTTTCGCTTTCTTATCATGTCAACTAGAGGCACTAGTGTTTTACTTCGTAACAAAGGTAATATTGAACTTGCACCGGACTGAGCTCTATAGAATAAAGACATCTTACCAATCGGGGTTATTATTGAATAATATCCAATTACAAGATGCACTGGATACACTAACGATACGATAGGACACCTCTATCTATCAATAGAATCTTGATTAGCCAGTAATGCTCTTCTTATATTGAGATAGTTGACACATATAAGCATCTAATAATGTTATCTAAATTGTTTGATGTCTCATCATTAATAATGAGGGGATCTGAATAACTCGATATCACTAAATCTCGCAATTCTAAAAAAGCATATGAATAAATTGTAACAGAATAGGAATATTGCTTTCTATTTCCCCCATTTTTTTTAGTAAAATATTAATGAAAGATGATGTTGAACTATAAATTCAAGAATAATCTAATTTACAGACCACTCAAGAGTGACCTTCTTTTAATGATTATCAAGTTTTAAACTACCAAAATATAATGCTACATCAGGCTCACATTTTCCGATTGCTTTGTAATATAAAGGGAGTCCTTATTCGATAATTAAGGATTCTGATCTGTGGAAGCG